>JBCNYG010000006.1:1202678-1218188 GCA_039654305.1 Porochilus rendahli | reverse complement strand
GAAGCGTGTGAGGTGACGTTTACGAGATCGGGGATTAGCATCATCTCTCACATCAAAACATGCCTGAATGCTGACACACAACACAGAGCAGTGTTACATACTGTACGTGTGTATGATTTAGGGAACTGGGTATTTGATAGGGTGTGTGTGTGTGTGTTCCTCACATGGGTTCTGAGGAGAGAATACGAAACGCTGGACTTGTCTCTGATAACCGCTCTCTCCTCACAGGGTTCTTCTTTTCCTACACACACACAAAATATTAGATCTATGAGTGTGTTAAAGCACGTGGGTTGGGGTGATGTGTGCTGAATATTTTAATGTGATTCAGTACATGTAACTGTGTAGTTTCTGTATTAGTGTATTACAAACAGGTGAAGGGTGTACAGAGTAGGCATGTATGGAGTAGAGTGTACAGTGAAGGGTGTGTGGAGTATTGGGAAGGGTGCAAAGATTAGGTGAAGGGGTATGGAGTATGGTAAAGAGTGTACAGCGTAGATGAAGGGTGTACAAAGTAACTGAAGGGTGTAGAGGAAGTGAAGAGTGTATGCTCTGAATGTGCAGACTAGGTGAAATGTGTACAGAGTTGGGTGTATGGGGAAGGGAGTATGGAGCAGGTTGTATAAGTAGGGTGTACAGAGTACATGAAGGGATTATGGTGAAGGGCGTATGGTGAAGGGTGCGGGGTCTAGAGTGCACAGAGTAGGTGAAGGGTGCACAGCACAGGTGAAGTGGGTATGGAGTATTGTGAAGGGTGCACCGAGTAGGTGAAGGATGTAGGGTCTACAGTGCACAGAGTAGGTGAAGGGGAGACGAGCAAACGGACCTTTTTCATTTCTGCCTCTTTGTGATTTTGTATTTTAGTATGCTAAAGTAAAAGAAAATATAAGTATTTTTTAAAATGCAGGGACTCTCTTTAGTTCTACAAAAAGTAATATGCCTTGTATTTCAGTTTTGTTTTTGTATTTTAACACAAAAATCAAATAAGCACTCTTTTTTATTTTATTAATATCAGCATTTGAAGAAAAAAAAAATCAAACACCAAAAAATACACGGACCAGTCTAGAGCAGTGTTTTTCAACCTTTTTTGAGCCATGGCACATTTTTTACATTGAAAAAATTTCACGGCACACCACAAACCAAAAATGTTACAAAACTACACTATGTAGATTAATAGTTTGTGTAATGACGATATAGATTAAACTCTCTCAGTGTAAAGCCTGGGCCTATTTAGATGAACACACACGAAGCACTTCCTCCGTGAGCATCTCGTGTACAGTGGCTTTGCAGGCAGGGGGTATTAACGTCTCTGCCACAGTGTGGGCTTTTTTAATTTAGATTTAAGTTCAGCAGCTGAGGGCTCTCGCCCATTTACCTCTGTGTTTTTTCTCATAATGGTTGATAAAAACACAGTTTTTATTAACTTTTATGAGTGAAAATACAGAACAAAATAGTCCATCAGCTTGTTTTCAAGTAATGGGTGTTTTGTTTGGAGATGGCGGTTTAGCTTGCTGGGCACTGGGGCACTGTTGGACTTCTTGCCACCCACCAAGCACAACAGAGTGGGTGTCGTCACAACCCCGGTGAAAGTAATGTACACGAAAAGTTTCGCATGCGCACGAGTAACCTCAGGTAACTGGTGCGCGTGATAGTTTCTTGAGCTCACGTGAAAGATAATGTGAAACTTTGACGTGCGAAAGTTTCTCGTGATCTTTTTTTACCCCATGTCCATTTAGGGGCTCCGTACATCACTAATTCTCTTGTCTCAGAATAATTAAGGCAATTAAGCTCCCTACTGCCGCTTTCTGACATGGAAGAATATTACATTACTAATCACTACCGCACAGACACTCAACAATGGCCAAAGGTAATTGGATCATTTCCCACGGTACACCTGACAATCTCTGTGCACATCGGTTGAATAACACTATTCTAGGGCGCACAGAGTAGGTGATAGGTGTATGGTAATGGGTGAAGGGTGCACAGTGAAGGTAAAGGGGGGAGGGTCTAGAGTGAACAAAGGTGAAGGGGGTATCGAGTAAGGTGATGGGTGCACAGAGAAGGTGAAGGAGGTATATAGTAGGGTGTATGGTGAAGGGTGTGCATAGTACATGAAGGAGGTATCAAGTAGGGTGCACGGTGAAGGGGGTATCAAGTAGGGTCTATGATGATGGGTGTACAGAGTAGGTAAAGGGGGTATTGAGTATGGCGAAGGGTGCACAGAGTACAGAGAAGGGTGTATGATGAAGAGAGCACAAAGTAACTGAAGGGAGTATGGTGAAGGTGCACAGAGACGGTGACGGGTGTATGGTGAAGGGTGCACTGAGAAGGTGATGGTCGTATTGAGTATGGTGAAAGGATCACAGAGTAGGTGAAGGAGGTATGGAGTAGAAACTGTAAGTGAAGGGTGTTGGGTGTAGAGTGTACAGACTAGGTGAAGGAGGTATTGAGTATGGTGAAGGGTGCACAAAGTAGGTGAAGGGGGTATTGAGTAGGTGAAGGGTGTATGGTGATGGGTGCACAGTAGTTGAAGTGGGTATTGAGTAAGGTGAAATGTACACAGAGTAGGTGAAGGGTGTATGGTAAAGGGTGCACAGAGTAGGTGAAGGGGGTATGACGTATGATGAAGGGTCTAGAGTGTACAGACTAGGTGATGGGTGCACAGAGTAGGTAAAGTGTATATGATGAAGGGTGTATGGTGTGTTGTGAAGTGGGTATGGTGTATGGTGAAGGGTGCATGAAGTAGGGTGTATTGTGAAGGGGGTATGGAGCACGGTGTAGGGAGCACAGAGTAGGTGAAGAGGGTCTGGAGTATGATGAAGGGTCCACAATGTAGGTAAAGGGTGTATGGTGTAGGGTATATGGTGAAGGGTGTAAGGTGTTCAGACTAGGTGAAGGGTGCACTGAGAAGGTGAAGAAGGTAGGGAGTATGATGAAGGGTGCACAGTGTAGGTAAGGGGGTATCGAGTAAGGTGTAGGGTGTGCAGAGAAGGTGAAGGGTATACAGAGTAGGTGAAGGAGTTATGGAGTATGGTGAAGGGTACACAAAAGCAGGTGAGTATGGTGAACGGTGCACAGAGTAGGTGTATAGTAAAGACTGCACAGAGTAGCTGAAGGGGGTATGGAGTATGGTGAAGAGTGTATGGTGAAGGGTGCACGGAAGGTGAAGGGGGTATGGAGTATGGTGAACGGTGCACAGAGAAGGTGAAGATTATATGGAGTAGGGTCTATGGAAAGGGGTGTACAAAGTAAGTAAAGGGTGTACAGACTAGGTGATGGGTGCACTGAGTAGGGTGCATGGTATAGGGTGTAGAGGGTGTGGTGAACGGTGCACGGTATATGGTGAAGAGTGCACGAAGTAGGTGAAGGATGTATGGTGAAGGGTGCACAGAGTACATGAAGGGGGTATTGAGTAAGGTGAAGGTTGCACTGAGTAGATGAAGGGTATATGGTGAAGGGTGCACAGAGTAGGTGAAGGGGGTATGGAGTAGGGTCTACGTGTAGTGTGTATGGAGAAGGGTGCATGGTGCACAGAGTAGGTGAAGGGTATATGGTAAAGGGAGCACAGAGTATGTGAAGGAGGTACGGAGTAGGGTGTATGGTAAAGGATGCACAGAGTACATGAAGGGTGCACAGAGTAGATGAAGGGTGCACAGAGTAGATGAAGGGTGTACTGAGAAGGATGTATGGTAAAGGGGGTATGGAGTAGGGTGTACGGTGTATGGAGAAGGGTGCATGGTGCACAGAGTAGGTGAAGGGTGTACAGTGTGCAGACTAGGCAAAGGGTGTACGGAGTAGGGTGTATTGTGAAGGGGGTATGGAGTATTGAATAGGGTGCACAGAGTAGGTGAAGGGTGTACGGAGCAGGGTGAATGGTGAAGGAGTTATGGAGTATGTTGAAGGGGGTATGGAGTAAGGTAAAAACTGTACAGAGGAGGGTATACGGTGAATTGGCATTGAATTAAGGTGAAGGGTAAACAAAGGAGTGTGTATGGTGAAGGGTGCACAGAGAAGGTGAAGGGGATATGGAGTAGGGTGAAGGGTGCACGGAGAAGGGTGTATGGTGAAGGGTGCACAGTAGGTGAAGGGGGTATGAAGTAGGGTGAATGGTAAAGGGTGTGCAGACTAGGTGAAGGGTCCACAGAGAAGGTGAAGGGGGTAGGGAGTAAGGTGAAGAGTACACAGAATATGTGAAGGGTGTACAGAGCACAGTGTATGGTGAAGGAGGCATGGAGTATGGTGAAGGGTGTATTGCAAGGAGTTTGGTATGGATTAGATGTATGATGTATGGCGTACAGAGAAGGGTGAATGGTGAAGGGTGGATTGCATGAGTCTCCAACCCTGTTCTTGAAAAGCCACCTTCCTTAAGACTTTTGATCCAACGCTAATCATGAATACCTGAACATCTGAATATTGCATTAAAAAACCTTAATCAGATAAAAAAGGTGTGTTAGATTCTAGTTGGAGATGAAACCTGCAAGAAGGCAGATCTCCAGAAACAGGGATGAAGACCCCAGGTTTAGAGTGAAGGGAGAAAGGTAACAGATGATGGGTGTAGGAAACACAGACCCAGCAGCGCATGATGTCCCACAGAACTGCAACAGGGGCGTCGGTCTTCACTGCGTTCTTACAGGCATGAGACAGAGACACTCTGTAACCTGCATTCAACACTGCTGATCTACACACACATAATCACCATCACTACACTCATCATCACCTTTATGATCACCATCACCTTCATTCAATTCAAATTCAATTTTGTTTTATTTAAATAGGGCTTTTTACAACTGACACTGTCACAAAGCAAATTTACATCGTAAAAGAAATTTAAACATTTCTCTACAATTCCTACACATCACATATCATCACACATCCCCATCACACCCAATATGTGATGGCAATATAGAGTGTGGTGGTGATGAGTGCGATAATGAGTGTGGTGGTGATGAAGGTGATTGTGATATTAATGAGTGTGATATGTGATGTGTAGGGATTGTAGAAAAACAATCAAAAAGTCACACATCAATATCACTCACGTTCATCATCAGCACACATCACTATCAGCACACATCAATATGACCATCACCTCCATCATCACACTTATCAATATCACCATCATCATTCTTTACATTCACACATCACATTAATAAGTGATATTGATAAGTGTGATGAAGGTGATGGTGAAATTGATGTGTGATGATCACCATCACCTCCATCACACATAATATCACCATCACCACCACACTCGTATCACCATCACCTTCATCACACATCAATATCACCATCACCTTTATCATCACTACAGAGTGAAAGCATGGTGAACGCCCCAAAATAAAAAATCTAATTACATTAAGTTAAGTGTAATATATCAAATGAAAGCTGTTGTTTTTTGATTTCAGAGATTTCAGAAATATATACATTTTATAAATCAAAACAAATGTTCAAAGTGTAAATGCAGGCCAAATACAGAAGAATTCACATTTCATTCGAGCCAGGTTTACAGGAATAGGAGCTGTAAACTGTGTTCATATTCAATCAAAATGATGTGAATGCATAAAATAGTTTCTTAATACTAAAGGGCAAGTGCATTTTATGATATTTTATACTGTCCACTCACTGCATTCATTCAGACATGGTGACTAAGCTGCTTCAGTGAACTGGAAATACCAGTTATACACATAAAATACCAATTTCACACATATTCGGTAATATAAATTAAGTACCTTTATTTATCAATTATTATTATTTTTTACATTTTTGGTACTTTTAAAAGTAAAAATAAATACAATTATTAGCGTTATCAAATATTTGCCTTTTTTGTTAAACTAAACTATTTTTTTTATTAATTGGAATGCATCATTGTGTCAAAGTTATTTAAAAATACAAAGTTTTATTAATACACTTTGCCCTCCACGCCATTTTTGTTGGCATAATAAACAAAAAATAGACATACTGTTACCAACTCTGCTTTTCTAACTAATAAACATTCATAAGTATGATCCAAATTTCTCATAAAATATGTGAGGAGTTGATGTAATGGACAGACATTTAAGCCTGCACTTTGGTGTAATATTTACAAAGTAGTGGTAGTTTTCACATTTTTCACGTGTATAAGGACATTACAATGAGACAGTATTTACTAAACTTCAGTTTTTAACATTTTTCATAAAAGCCATAAAAAAGTATTCAAAAATACTTGTTGAAGTAATGGACAGACATTTAAACAGGCAATCTTAGAACTGGAATTTTAGCAAATAATTTATAAATTAAATGTTTTTTTTTTACTTTTGATTTGATTAAACAAACTTGAGACCTTTACTTAAACAGCAAAATAGTTAAATTATCACATAAATGATTACTTATCAGGCCTTTGGACCAAGCTCTGTTAAAAACTGAGAAAAAGAGCAACAACAGAGCACATGCTTCCAGCCAAAATGGCTGCTGCCACAGCATGCTGAGAGGTCAGGCAGTGGTCACTGCTGGAGGGTACGGTAAATAACTGCTGCCAGCTGTTGACAGCCAGCTGAATATTGTTCTTATAGGAATCAAGCAAAATATACACAATAGAAAAAAGTGGGTAAACGGTACTGTATTCAAACTGCCGCCATATTTTAGTTTTTAAAAGTAGATTGCTGAGACTTTCAGAAATTATGCAATATGACTAGTACATCATATTAATTTAATCAATGGGGATTATTTTTTAACTGAAAAGAAACATTGAGGTCCTAAATTTACTTTCACCCTGTAAAAACCTAATTGGGGCGTTTACCATGCTTTCACTCCACACTCATCAATATCACTCCTGTTCAACAGCACCTTCATCACACTCATCAATTACACATCAACACCACCATCATCACACTCATCAATATCAACATCACCTTCATCACACTCATCAATTACACATCAACACCACCATCATCACACTCATCAATATCAACAGCACCTTCATCACACTCATCAATATCGCCATCAGCATCACACTCAATATCACCATCATCACTCATTTTCACTAAATATCAATATCACCATCACATTTATCACCATCACACTCATTTTCACCACCACACTCACCATCACACTTACCACCAGCACCTTTATCAACACTCATATATAGCACCATCACCACCACACGTTATTACCATCACCTTCATCCTCATCACCACACTCAATATCACCATCATTATCACACTTGTCAATATCATCACACTCAATTTCACCTTTACACATCGATATCACCATTTCCATCATCACACTTTATATCAATATCACCATCACACTCAAAATCACTCACGTTCAACAGCACCTTCATCACCACACTCAATCACCTTCATCACACATCGTCACACTCATTTTCACCACCACACACACCATCACACTTATCACCATCACCTTTACTATCATCAACACTCATCAATCTTATCACCACCACACTCATTAATATTACCATAACCTTAATCCTCATCACAACACTCATCAATATCACCACCATAATCACATTCATTTTCACCACCACACTCACTATCACACCATCACCTTCATCACACTCATCAATATCACCATCACAATCATCACACATCAATATCACCACTTCCATCAAACATGTCAATATCACCATCACCTTCATTATCACAATCACATCAATATCACCATCACCTTCATCACACTCAAATCACCATCACACTCATCGTTATCACAATCAAAATCACATCAATTTCACCTTCATCACCATCACACATCATCCTGATTAATTAATTTTCTAATCCGCTTAATCCTAATTAGGGTCGCGGGTCGGCTGTCACCCATCTCAGACGACTCTGGGCGAGCGCAAAGTACACCTTCGACAGCTTGCCAGGCCATCACAGGGCAGAAACACACTGACAGCTATGCAGCCTACTCTTGACGAAAATCAACACTTGTTCTTTTACGTGCTTCTCACCACAGACAATGAGAGACATGGCTTGCATTTGATAACCAAGTTAGCTGCACTGGGGGACAGCAGTGACAACCCATAATCACTACGTCAATATCACCACCAATCATGACCTTCATCACATCAGTATCACCATTACCATCACATTCATCACCTCCATCACACTCATCACCACCCCATCATCATTACCACCACACTCATTATACCATCAACTTTGTCAATCACACTACATCGTCACATGCATTTTCATTGCCACCCAAACACTCACACTCACAACACACTCATCACCTTTACCATTACCCTCATCACCATCATGATATCACCATAACACTCATCATGACCATCACCTTCATCACACTTATCAATATCATTACCCAAAATCATCACCTTCATCAATAGCCCATCATCGTCACACTTATTTTCACTGCCATCATTACACTCACTTTTACTATCACTTTTATCATCATACTCATCATTATACTCATCACACAATACACTCACCCTTACCTTCATCATCACCAACACCACCATCACACTCATCATCATCATCATAAAAATCACAGTAGGATCCAAGGTAGGTAAGAGACAGTGAACAAGTGTGTGTGTTTGTGTTACCTGAACTGAAGCATGGAGGGTGTGTTACAGTGGATGGTGCTGCTCAGTTGATCCAGGACGTAGTACAGAGGAACATCTTGTAGCTCCTGGACCACATTATTATTCGTTCATTTATTTATTTTACTATTAACATATTCCAATCCACCCCTAAGTACACAGACACACACACACTCCTCACTGACCTCCATCACCATGCTGAGAACTCCCTCGATGCGTTTGGATGTACTGAAGCGAGAAGGGTTCCCCGAAACTGCAGTCAAAACTTTCTGAACAAACCCTACATCATGGATCGGCTCTGCCCAGATCGGGCCACCAAGCTAACACAGACACACACAGTAAGTGTACCCATTCACACAAATTACCATTTAAACTTTTCCGGTGTTCTGACTGGGTGCTTAAATTAAAAGGGGAGGAGTCAACAAGTAGACAACAATAATACTGTGGATTTAGTTCAGTGTGTGTATATCAGACCTGATGTGTCTGACCACAGTGTTGACATGATTCTCCAACGGGAGGTCCGGTAGCTGCCGAATACTTCATACTGTAGTGCGCACACACACACACACATCTCATTACAAATCGATTATGACATGCCCTCATATTTTGCATTCATTCAGAACTAAGATTACTAACATTAGAAAACTGCAGCACTTTTTAATAATGCAGGTTCTAGAGACTAAACATTTTCAAGTCCTTAATCATTTAAGTATAATCTTTTAAAAAGCCCTGCCCCTAATACTCATGAAGTAAACATATTACAGAAAAATGTCTAGTTTATCATTATAAAAACTTCAGGTGTGTGTGAATGTGTGCGCACGCATGTGTATGAGAGAGAGAGAGAGTCATACTTTTTCCCCTGGCTTGATTTCTTGCCCATTCTCTGCAGGTGAAACGCTCCACAGCCAACACAGTTGTACACCAACACCTGTTTACTGTACACACACATACATGCAGAGTTTTCAGTTTAGTTCGACGGTGGTGAAAAAAAAAAGTATATATATATATAAATATAAATATAAATATATATATATGTGTGGTATAAGGAAAAAAACACAAGACTACATTTTTTTTTTACAGTTTGCTCCCTACAGAGCTGTTTGGTGGTTGCCCACTCATCAGGGGATTTATTGAGAATATTCTTTACCACAGTTTATATACAGAGACATTAACATGGTCTGTTTTAATGTATAGAGTCATTTATTCATTCATTTTCTGAACCGCTTATTCCTAATTAGGGTCGCTGCCGACTCTGGGCGAGGGCAGAGTACGCCCTGGACAGCTCGCCAGGCCATCACAGGGCAGAAACACACTGACGGCTATGCAGCTTCTCTTGATGAAAATCAGCAATGGTTCTTTTACATTCCTCTCACCACAGACAGTGAGAGACATTGAGAGGCCGGCCTTTGATAATCCAGTTAGCTGCACTGGGGGAATGTATACAGTGTGAAGTGTTGATTTAATTTGGTTCAGGTGTTACCTAGGAGGGCTTTGTTTCTATAGCAGCAGGACGACACAAGCTCGTTACGTCTATTGAGTGTAGATAGTTCTGGACGATAGGTGATCAAGAACTTTTCTTTGAGGCAGAGGTTAAATTTTTTTTCTTGCGCTGTTGTAGGCTGAGTGTGATGATAGGATGCGCCATGAGATGGAGTGTTCGATGTTGTTGTCCTTGAGGTTCCAGACGTGTTTGCTGAGTTCTGTGCTGTTTTTGTGCTTGATGTGGCTGAATGAGGCGGTATGGTTTCTATGTCTTGTTTTGAAATCATTTTCTGTGAGTCTGATGTATGTTTCCGTCGTGTTGTTGTCTTTGCGTGTGACCGTTGCTTAGTAGATAACCGATGATTGAGGCAGTTACCGTTGAGCGGGCATGTCTGCATGTTTTGTTTTCCTCGGGTGATGCTGCGGTGCTGACGGTTTGTTTGGGTGGGTTTAGGATTTGTTTGTTGTGGTTATCGATTATTTGTTTGGTGTTGTTCATGCAGCTGTAGCTGATCTTGACGGTGTTGCAGTTGAATATTTCTCGGAGTTTGTGATCTTTGGGGAAGTGCTTTTCTATTATAGCGAGGAATTTGTGCCCGATGTTGGTGCTGACATTTTTACTGAACGGAGGATTAGTCCAGATGATGTTGCTGCGCTGTCGGTGGTAACGAATATTCTCAATAAATTTCCTGATGAGTGGGCAACCACGAAACAGGTCTGTAGGGATGAAACTGTAGTCATTTTTTCCTTATACAACATATTTATGTATATATATATATATATATAAGTGGGCAGTAGTGGCACAGCGGTTACGGTTCTGGGTTACTGATCCAAAGGTAAGGGTTTCAAGCCACAGTACCACCAAGTTACCCCTCTTGGGACCTTGATCAAGGCCCGTACCCCAATAATAACGATAAACGTAAGTCAGTCTGGATAAGGGGTGTCGGCCAAATGCTGAAAATGTAAAATCACAAATGTACACTGGTCTGATTTATGGGGAACTGGTGGCTCAGTGGTTAAGGCTCTGGGTTACTGATCCAAAGTGTAGCGGCCGTACGTTCACTGAGTACCGCAGGAATATCGTACAATGTTTCTCTTTTCCTAAATCTTGCAACAATCGTATTGTGTAGCACGGTGGCGTACTTGTAGGCATGCGCGCCTCACAGCAAGCAAGAAGGTCCTGGGGTCAAGTCCTAGGATTGCCGCGGCTCTTTCTAGGTGGAGTTTGCAGGAAAACGACTGATCAAAATGTTGTTTTCTACCGTTACAGCACACACATTTAGCATCTAGCTATCATGAGTAAACGGTAAGCTTATTCATTAAAGCGCAGTCTTGCAGGAAAAGGTTACATCAGGTCATTCGGAATGTAGAGCTGTTCCTCGAGGGTAAGCCCTGTATTTTAGGATTCGACGATAACGGCTTTAAGCATTGATCAAAACAAAATAGGTCAGAAAGTCCTCATGCATTTTTAAAAGGCCCCCCCCCATACTTTCTAGAATTACCTTGGTCTGCTAATAAATCATTGGCTGAGTCCCCGTGACCGCTCTTCTTGCACGTCTCTTGTCCCTCTCCTTCCCATTTGCTGTAATCAGTGGTTTAATGATTTCCCTGTAGCAATCACCAACACTCACCTTTTTAATCAGGGTTTACAGGAGGCGGAACCATATTCAGCCTTTCTTTCTCCCAAGGACAGTTGGGAAAATTCCGATCATTTGTTGCTTATGTTGGTTTCTAATCCCAGCATGCGTTTGTGTGCATGTCTGAGTAGAGGGAGAAGTGAGAGCCTCGTGTAATGAGTCTTTGATTAGAGTGACCGAGCTTGACCAGACACATTATCCATGTAGCTCATAGCGGAGGCTCCTGACGCTCTCATATCATTAGAGAATTAAGCAGGGAGACCAGGAGGCGCAGGGAGATGAAATTGCACAGATAGGGAAGTCGGTATGGAGGTTCAATATGTTATTTTTTTGTTTTGTTTTATTACTGTATTAGTCACTCGCAGGACCTCAGGGATGGAAATGAATAATAAGTGAACTGGTTTCGCATTAGCGTACTCGTGCTGAGATTTACAGCTGGACTGTGAACTGCGTTTACTCGTAATTTTTAACTTTTCCTCACAATATCAATACTAACATCGTTAACACGGCGTCTGAATTAAAGTGGACCTGTGGTGAATGAGTGTTATTAGCCATTTAAAATGATCACGTAGAACATCTGCGGTTCCGGTCCGTACCCGATTATAAAGTGCGTGCGGGTGGTACGACTCTAGGCGTGCTCAGAGACATGCCCCCTTTCTGATTGGCTGTTGCAGCCTGTACTGTTCTTTTCCATGCCAGAACCCATTCATTCATTTATTTTCTAAGCCTAATCCTAGTTAGGGTCGCGGGGAGGCTGGCGCCCATCTCAGCCGTTTCTGGGTGAGGGCGGGGTACACCCTGGACGGCTCGCCAGGCCACTGCGGGGTCAACACACACAACCATTCACACTCACTTTCACACGTAGTAGCAATTTGGACAATATAGCCTACTGTGAATGTTTTTGGACTGTGGGAGGAAACCGGAGTACCCAGAGGAGACCCACGCAAGCACAGGGAGAACATGCAAACTCCACACTGAAACGCCCGAGTTGGGAATCGAACCCAGGTCTTCTCGCCGTGAGGCGGACGTGCTAACCGCTACGCCACCGTGCCGCCTTCATGAGCCTTCAGAATCCCAAACTATCGAGTCTCATTGAAGTCCAGACTCTTTGGCGCCGAAGTCTGAACCAACGCCAGAGAATCAAGTCCGAAATATTCATCCGCTGCAGTGCAGAATGAGATTCTAGCACATATATTAGTGATGAAAAAGCCTTTACGCTCTGACGTTGCGTGTTTATTCTAGAACTCCTGTGCTGGTTATTTCTGCTGCCGAAACGCTCCGGAACCAGACGCATCATGCACGTTGCTGCTGACACTTGGCCAGTTAAAAGTGGTTATTATGCGTAAAGCAGGCTGCTTTCCATCAATTGTTTTCTAAAGTCAGACATGCTGTGAGGGAACCTTAAGAAAACCGAGAGGTGCACACAACAACATGTCATTTCGGGATGTTAATCCTGCCATTTTCACACTTCCAGGTCTTTCAGCAAGCAGTAAAAGTGACGCTGAAGGTGTTACACAACTAGTTAACACCTCCAGTCCATCAGACACACTGGGAATCTATCGAAGACTCTCTGGTTATTATTCTCTCTGCAGGTGCGACACCTGAGATCAAGTCACCCTTACTGCTTTTAACCTGAAGCGCCGCGAAGCCCCACAGTCAGTGTTTACCTTCAAAAATCACCAGGAATCATTCACGCATTCATTCTGTAAGACGCTTATTCCTAATTAGGGTCGCGGGGGAGGCTGGCGCCCATCTCGGACGACTCTGGGCGAGGACGGGGTACAGCTCGCCAGGCCATCGCAGGGTCATCAGTCACACAACCATTCGCACTCACACTCACACCTAGGGGTGATCTGGAACAGCCAGTTAGCCTACTGTGCATATTTTTGGACTGTGGAAGGAAACCGGAGTACCCGGATGAAACCCACGCAAGCTCGGGGAGAACATGCAAACTCCACACGGAAACACCCGAGCTGGGAATCGGACCCAGGACCTTCTTGCTGTGATGCACCGTGCTAACCGCTACGCCACCGTGCCGCCCCAGGGGAACATTTCTGGGTTAAATTTTATTGGAGTGATTTGGCTTCGGTTCCTTGGCTAAATCTTTTTGGCTAAAGCTCCTGTCACATGCATCACATGACAGGTGGGTGTGTCATACAAAAGTCACATGTGGCGTGTTGGAAAGTGCCATCATTGACCCTCGTACTGGAGTTTTAAACACGGTCGAAGTGGTTGAGGTCTCGTAGGTAATCCGGGACGGCAGGTCCATTTTCTTCGGTCTGTTGTTCGATGTCCTACGACGTCCTACAGCTGTGTTACGATAAACATACGGATTGTATACATTTTTGGATCATCTGATGCTCTCAGAATCACATGCGTGTACTGTGATAGCTTTCTGTTAACCCCGCGAGACTTCCTTATATACCCACGTGTGTATCATACCACAGTTTTATCACAGTTTTCGGTCGAGCCATCCGGCGGTCGCACGTCATTTCATTTTCATATGAACATCGTACCATTTGATTTACAGACCCGATCTATTTTCACCACGACAGACGTACCACGCTTAATACGTACATGATGAAACCACCTCACCCGAACCTCCTGACGTTACGACACATACGATAAAAAATCGGGGGGTGTTCAGGAAAGGTGTTTATCGAAGTTACTGTATGATGTCAGTGCTGTTTGTTTTGACGATAAAATGTAGATAAGGTGTTTGCGGTAGATGGGGAGTGTGCGAATCCGTCTGTGTGTGGTTCTGTGCCGTCGGTGATGAAATAACGAGCTGAAGCAGGTGTGTTTAATGAAGCGGCGCTGAACACCCCGGCGCGGTGGACTTCAGGACCCGAGTCTCACTCACACCTGATGGAGGTGATATCATCCAGGTCCTGCTCTAATCATCCTCGGGCTTTATTGCTGCTTTACTCCCAGGTGATATCGGGGGACAGATGGGTCTCTTCATCGGAGCGAGCATCCTCACCGTCCTTGAGATTCTCGACTACATTTATGAGGTAAGGTTGATTGTTAGTGTCGACAGAATGACGAGTGTAAATAAATCAGCTTCTGCTTTAGTGCTGCCCATCATGTCCCTCCACACTGTCGTCTCCTTATTCTCTTCATCGTTTCCTTTCTACTATACTTCCCTCTTCTTCTTTTCTCATCTTCATCCTTCTGTCCTGATTCTGCTTTTTATCCCTATAGATCTCTCTTTCTCTCTCACTCTCTCTCTGTCCCTCTCCCCCCTCTTTCTTTCCCTCTCTCTCTCTCCCTTTCTCTCCCCCTGCTCTCTTTCCCTCTTACTCTCTCTCTCCCTCTCTCCCCTCTCTCTCTGTCCCTCTCACTCTCTCTGTCTCTTTCCCACTCTTTCTTTTCCTCAGTCTCTCTCCCCCTCTCTTTCTCCCCCTCTCTCTTTCCCTCCCATTCTCCCCCCTCTCTCCCCCTTCCTCTCTCTCCCCTCTCTCTGCCATCTCTCTCTTTCCCTCCCATTCTCCCCCTCTCTCTCCCCCCTCTCTCTCTCTCCCCCCTCTCTCTCCCCTCTCTTTAACACGGTCGAAATCGTTCAGGTCTCGTAGTTAATCCAGGACGTCAGGTCCATTTCCTAGGTCTGCTGTTCGATGTCGTACTATTGTAGAGGTTTTTGAATCATCTGAAGCTCTCAGAATCATGTGCCTGTCCTGTGATTGCTCTGCGTTGAACTCACGGGACTCTCATCTGTCTCTCTCTCTATCTCTCTGTCTCTCTCTCTCTCTCTCTCTCTCACTCTCTCTCTCTCTCTATCTATCTATGTCTCTCTCTTTGTCTCTCTCTGTCTTTCTCTCCCTCTCACTCTCCCTCTCTCTCTTTCTC
>JBCNYG010000006.1:924146-940803 GCA_039654305.1 Porochilus rendahli | reverse complement strand
CTTGTCGTGTTCTAGAGGAGAAAAACAACGCGAAAGGATATACGCGCTCTCTCTCTCTCTCTCTCTCTCTCTCTCTCTCTCTCTCTCTCTCTGTTTCTCACTCTCTGTCTGTCTGTCTTTCTCTGTCTCTTTCTCTTTTTCTCTCTCTCTCTGTCTTGCTTTCTCGCTTTGTCTGTCTGTCTGTCTCTCTCTCTCTGTTTGTCTTTCACTTTCTATTTCTCTCTCTCTCTACCTCTCCATCCCTCTTTCTTTCTCTCACACACTCACTCTCCTTTCCTGTCCTTCCCTCCCTCTCCCTCTCCCTCTCTCCCTCTCCCTCTCTCCCTCTCCCTCTCTCTCTCTCTCTCTCTCTCTCGCTGTCTGTCTGTAGTATTGCGTGTTAGATGAGGTGTAAACATTGACGTATGTGAGTTTGTATCTGACCTCGATGTGTTTATAATAAATTATCGTATTTATTTTGTAATCTATAAAAGTTGGATACTCAGGCGATTAAGAAATATATAAATATCTCTCAGTTTAAACAGAAATCTAATATTATAAGTTTATTAGTGTTTTATTTGTTTGGCTGTTTAGTGATTTTTTTTTTACTGTTGTTTTTTGTGTGTGTGTTTTTTTTTCTCTGTCGTTCTGCATTTCATTCATAATAAAAAAGAATTTGATCCAGGATATTTTCTTTAGGGTCACTTTTCTCATATGATCAATGATTCATTCGCTAACATGCTAATTACATTCCGTGCTGTGTACATACGTGCGCGCGTGTCTTCTCCGACGCGTGTTGATGTGTCATTTCTTCTTCGACCTCATCCTCAGGTGCTGATCCCAATCTCGCTCTTCGTCTCCATCGAGATCGTGAAGATCTGTCAGGTTTACTTCATCCACCAGGACACGGATCTGTACGATGAGGAGACGGACTCTCACCTGCAGTGCCGAGCCCTGAACATCACCGAGGACCTCGGCCAGATGCAGTACATCTTCTCTGATAAGACCGGAACGCTCACCGAGAACAAGATGGTGTTCCGCCGCTGCACCGTGGCCGGAGTCGAGTACTCTCACGACGCTAACGGTGAGCCTGACCTCGATATCGCTAATTACTTCAACACTCGTGAGTTTCAATGAATGCTAATAAACGAATCACATCCTCTTCGTGTCCTGTTCCAGCTTTCTAACATTTTATCACCAGACAGGAAATAAACAAACACAGGAACACATTCTTTATTTAAACATTATAATATATGCTAATAATCATTTACGTTACCTCTTTGTACCGACTGAAGCAGTTTAGACACCGTGCCGTCCAATAATAAATCAGCAGCACTCAGAGAGTGCAAACCCCCACCAAGCCCAGAAATCCCACAAAAATCGTCCTATCTCACATTCTAGATAACGATTATACATCATAGATAAACGATTATTCCTTAACGAATCATTAAAAAAAACGGGGTAGCGGTTAGCACATCTGCCAGCAAAGTGCTGAGTTTGGTTCTTGTGGGCGTGGCCTATCAAGTGGTTTTTTTTTGTTGTCCTTTTGGGTAGTTTTTTTTAGTTAGTTAGTTACCCGGTTTAGATTAGCGGAATACCTAAATATGCTAGCATTGATCTCCACTCCATCATTCTGAGCTGCATTTCTCTCATTAATATAAAAGTTAGCGAGCGTTCCGCGTAACGATACGAGTCTGCGGTCTGTTTGAAGAGTGAAATTACAAACCGCGAGTCCTTTCAGCTCATGGACATGCTAATGTTTATGTGGTGCTGCAGCACGAAGGTTAGCGATGATGTACCAGGACGTGGACTCTGAGGAGGAGGAGTGCGTGTCTCACGGAGGAACTCTACCGAGGAGAGAGAGCGTGTGCAGTCAGCACAGTGGCCGAGTCGTCCTGCGCTCACAGAGCACCAAATCCCACCGTCGCACCGGGAGCCGAGCCGAGGCCAAGCGGGCCAGCATCCTGTCCAAACACACCGCCTTCAGCAGCCCTATGGTATACAACGCACACGCACGCACGCACACGCACACACACACACACAACACAACTTACCTCTAGATCATTTATCTACACCAAAGTACTTAATATAAACATGCTGTCTTGAATCGGTCAATAAAATGTGTTCTCATGTGAGCCTGTATGACGTCTATATATGGACATGTTCCAAACAGGAAGTAGGCGGTTATTACAGCATATACATTCAGTGTCTACGTGTTCTCTGATGGTGTTAGCTTGTTAACTAACCAGCTTGTGTATGTATAATTTCCTTAAATTTAACTTCAGTCATGACATTTACATAATTTTTAAGAGTCCAAATATGGACAAAGACACGCCCAGCTGACTGGTCGTTTTAGTTTATAATAAAATTATATCCATGAGAAATATCACGGTACAGTGTTGAGTCAATGCTAACTGTTAACACTCTGAGGAAATGTCTCGAAGTTGAAGTTAGCAATTGATGCTACGTGTAAGCACTGTGTAATCTAAATATTTATGAATAATCAGTAATTTGGTGACATTTTTAAGCAAAATGTTGATGTTTCTGACAGACATTTTGACGACACTGTGGTGATTTTGATTGTATATGATATTAACACTAGCGAAAATTTCATCCACCACCTTTAAACATTAACAGTGTTCAAGCTGAATGAACTGACTATTTTTTTTAGTGAATGATGCTAAGTGTAATTGTTTTTAGTTGTTAAAGTATTTTTCTATTAATTTACCAACTTTTCTGAGGTAAATGTTGCTGGTTCCAGTAAGTTGGTCTCGTTTTATTGGTCACTCCGTCGTCACATTGGTTACAGCTGCTAAAGTGTGTCTTTTAGCAAACTAGCACAAGGCTAATCTTTAACCTGTTCACAAATTACACAGGTTATTAAATTAGAAAGATGCTAGCGTTATTGATGCTAATGAATTAGCCAGCTGTTAGTACATAATAAAAACAGAAGAGGATGATGGGTCTCAATGAGAGAGTAAAAATTTTCCTTAGAGATGTTGGTAAAACAATGTAAACTTACACTATAATTTCATGTAGCATCAATTGCTAACTAAAGCAACCATACCAAGAATCATCAACGTCTTTTGTTAGTGAAATTGTGAAAAGATGAACCTCTGGACGGAGCCGTTGTTGTTGAATCTTAGCATGGAAGCTAAGGACCTCGGGGCGTCTTTTGAAATCAAAATGAACCTTCTAGAACATGGTCGCTAAGCGACTGAGAGATGCGTGTGCCGATTATAACCTTGCCCGTGACCGCGTCAACAGATTTAACAAGTTAGCATGTGCAGGTAGTGTGTCGTGTTCTGTGGTGGAAGTCGGAAGTTCTGAAGCTCTGCTCGTTCTGGAATGTTGAGGCGTAATGTTTGATGTGGGCTTTTTTGTTGTTGCTTGCTTGTTTCTGTAGGAAAAAGACATCACTCCGGATCCCCAGCTGAGGGATAAGGTGAACGAGTGCGGCAGTAAGATGGAGTTCATGCGCTTCCACAGTCAGCCGCTGAGCCAGATCCCTCCGGACCTGTGTGACGTCTTCGACTTCTTCATCGCTCTCACCATCTGCAACACGGTGGTCGTGTCGTCCCCCAATCAGCCGCGCCAGAAGGTCAGTCAATCTCTTAGCCCTGGTGCTGCCTCGCTTCAGGTTTGTACCTGATTATAAAATAAAAGCGGTAGATCAGCCAATCGCGGTAGGATTCTAGGAGGCGTCCAGTGAGAGTAACGGTACATAAATAGAACTCTCGCTCTTCCCCACCTTCTTGTAAAATTTTTACACTCCAGCTGAAAGCTGCGCAGATATTAGCAAGATTATTCATGTGAAATTAAATACATCTCTGTGCTGGACATTAGTTCCTTGATAAGTGGAGTCAGTCAATCTCGTATGTTTCATTTGGATGATGCTAAAATATCGTAGCGACAAATCAAAAGTTTGTTGTGAATCATTTTTGTTGTGATCACATCTTAATGATATTTAGACAGCAATAAACTCTGTTTGTGGTCCTGCGTCCATCGGCCTGAGTAAACGAGGGCTTAAAGGAATGTCTCGGATGCTCCGCCTGCTCTCCTCTGTTCTGCTGGACATTCCTCCCGCAGGAGTGGAAGCAGTAGCGGTGCTCTTTTTATGACCCCCTCGAACTCTGCGTATCTCATCCTTCCCGCAGTTCCCGTCGAGCGTTGCGATCAGACCTGCGGCCGTTTATTTGCACTTCGTTTAGTGGAATTTGTGAGTGTTAGGGGAGGAGAGTGTGACTGGAACTGCAGCCCTTCCCTTCACTGGAACTCACCACATTTATGTGGGTCTGGCCCTCCACCCAAAATAACTTTTTTTTTGTGTTTTGTTTGCCTGTTTTTTGAACCTGTCCTATCCAGCATCAATAGCAAACAGAACGGCAGTCTGGTTGCAGCGTTGTGCCGAACAAATTAGCTTTTCCAAGGGGATGTTTATTTCATTCTTTTTTAATTTTATATTTGTGTACTGTTTAAATTATTTTTATGAATTGTTTATTTTATCTTGTGAATTTTATTATATTTTATTTATCTAATTATTAATATTCTGCTTTTTTTTTTTTTTTTACAAAAAAACCCTTCTTTGACATGTTCACAAATTTGTGACACTCTCTGTGACATTATTTTCTCTCCATCACCATCGCACGTCATCTTCATTTGTCTTCAACACTCCTCTTCCTTCGTCCACCACTCGTTCTCTCCATTAGTCTCTGCTTGGACCCCGGGAATCACTGCTTGCTGCTATATTTATCATCATCCGTTCATTCTAAGCCGCTTAATCCGAATTAGGCTCGCCATGCCATCGCAGGGCCAACACTCACACAACCATTCAGATTCACACCTAGGGGCAATTTGGACCAGCCAGTAAGCCTACCGTGCACGTTTTTGGACAGTGGGAGGAAACCGGCGTACCCGGAGGAAATGCAAGCAACCTGAAAACTCCACACAGAAACGCTCTCGTCAAGCCCCAGAATCGAACCCATGCCCACCTTCCTGCGAGGCGAGCGTGCTGTCCACTTCGCCTCCGTGCAGCCCAATTATAATTTATTATTATTTGTATTTATTTGTTTCTTTTTATTAGTTATAGTAATTAATCTTTTTTCCATTACTCTTTTTAGAGTAATAATTATATTTTAGAATATTTCTGTAAAATCGTTTTGTTTTCTTTTTAAATATTTTAATCAATAAACAAGTAAAAATAAAAATGATTGAAGGGTTTTTAAGTTTGAGTAATTGTTTAATAAAAAAATAAAACCCTGCCAGCACAACAAATGCAATAACAATAACCTGGAGCTTAAAGAAGAGTACCAAAAATATCATTAAAATAAAAGTTTTAAATTCTTCCGCACTTTATTTATATATTTCTTTATACCGAGCTTAATCTGATTTAAACAATTTATAGTAAAAATTTTTTTTAATTTGGGGCTCCCGAGGGGTGCGTGACTTATCAACCTGGAGATCGCAAGTCTGAATCCAGGTTGATGCAACAGCCATCCATGCCCTGGAGTCCAACGCGAGCTAATAGGCCGAGCTATCATGGGAGGGAGGGACGGCGTCTGCTTCCCCTGTCACTCACAGCGATCACCAGCCAATCCGTCGGCATCTGTGAGCTCATTCGTACAAAAGGGGCAGATAGCGCTTTGGCTCCGAGTGTGTTAGGCCGCCTCCAAACGTGCAGCAGTTCGTAAAGAGGCGGGTGGCAGCATTCCATGTCACGGAGGGGGCGTGTGCATGCTTACGCCCATCCCTGGCTGGTGGTGGTCATGTGATAGGGACCAAAACACTCGTTGGGTGGGAATTGGATGCGACTAAAATTAAGGGGGAAAAAACAGGGGAAAAATTATCAATGTTATTTTTATGACAGGAAATAATTCTACAAAAATATTTCAAAAATGTAATTATTTTCATATATTTTTGTTTGTTTGTTTTGTTTTAAGGTGCGGCGTTTTGAGCTGAAATCACCGGTGAAGACCATCGAGGATTTTATCAAGCGTTTCACGCCAAGTCGTCTGACCTCAGGTTCCAACAACAGCAGCTCGTCGAGCCTGGCCACCAACCGCTCGTCGTCACAGCGCGCCGCCTCCAGCATGCTGTCCACTCCGTCTGCGGAGAACACGCTCACCAGACTGAACGAGGAGCGTCTGCAGCAGGCGTTCAGCCCCGTCCAGCCGGGACATGGCCCGGACAAGGATGAAGGCGAGCTGCGTTATGAAGCTGAGTCTCCGGACGAAGCGGCTCTGGTTTATGCCGCCCGGGCCTATAACTGTTCTTTGGTTGGCCGGCTGGCGGATCAGGTGACCGTGGAGCTGCCGCATGTGGGCAGGTTGAGGTTCGAGCTCTTACACACGCTGGGGTTTGACTCCACGCGTAAGCGCATGTCCGTGGTGGTGCGACATCCACTCACCGAGCAGATCACCGTGTACACCAAAGGAGCTGATTCAGTCATCATGGACCTCATCAGGCCACCTGCGACAGGTACGAGTAATATCCTTTATTATCAGGAGTGGCAGTCCGTGATTGGTCAGTGGAAGCGATAGTGATCAGTGATTGGTTGGTAGGAACAGTGGCAGTGCGTATTTGGTTAGTAGTAACGATAGCGATTGGTGATTGGCCAGTAAAAATCAAGGCAATCACTGATGGATTGGAAGGAGCGATGGTAATCAGTGGTTGGTTGGTGAGGACACTGGCTGTCAGTGATTGGTCGTTAGCAGTGATGACGAGCAGGGATTGGTCGGAGAGATGGATGGCGTTCTTTGATTAATGAATAGTGGATGGAATGTGTAATTGAAAAGAGCAAATGGTTGGTGGGAGCGTTTCTGATTGGTTGGTAGAGGCGATGGAGAACAGTGATTGGTCGGTAGGAGTGTTGATCAGTGCTTGGTGACTTTTTTTTAATTAGGTTGTGTCAGTATCGCTAAGATATAAACATGATTATTTGTTGTGATCTATTTTTCTTTTCGTGGTTCTTTGTGTGGAGCAGAATGCCACGCCCCCTACCGCTGTGCTCCACCCACATTACAGCACATGGCTTGACTTTAGCTGAGTTGAAATAAAAGTAGCTCTGCACAATGTTCAGGTTCCACCAGTAAATTCTCTCTGAAAGGAAAATGTCGAGTAGGAAAACTGACGTGGCAGAAAGGGAGAGAGTGAGGTCATGTGACCGTACCAACATGGAGCTCCAATCAGGGTTCAGTGGCTCCCGACCCTACAATGAGTCCATTCACGGGATGCCGGAGGAAAAGCAGACGAGGCCAGTGGTCATATGAACATGAAGGGAAGTGGCAGCACAGAACCCGACACCTCCTTTGAAGTGTGGAAACAAATTATCCAACACTGTACAGACCTGGCGTCCACGCTGGGCTGCAAAAACAAACATGGCCGCCTTTTCTTCTAGAGCTAGGTGTACCCTGATTTAATAGCTGAAGTGCGGGTAGGACATGAAGTCTGACTTCATGAACAGTTTAAAAATGAGCTGAATATGAACTTCCCAGTGCTGATTAGAGGGCGGAGCTCTGCGTGAGCGCCAATTTTGATGTCATGCAATGTAGCACCCATTAGCTGTGAACCAATTATTATGTAGGATTTGCAAATTACTACTGGAGGCAATAACTTGTGGTCCATGAACAGCAGCTGTTGTATTCGAGCTAACTGAATTGTTGTTAGCAGTAAACTTGTGGTTGTCATGGTAACGATGAACCGTATATCCTGATACGTTTGCTCCTGTTGAATCGTTACGTGCTAATCACTACGCCATCCGCTAGTTTAGTCATTTTAATGTGTGTATGGGTGTAGAGGTCAGAGGTAACGCTCCCCACCCTTTTCATAGCACTTTAAAATCCCGTGTTGCCCTTCAGTGCTGTTTTAAAAGGATTTATTTATTTATTTGTTTGTTTGTCTGTTCGTTTGGCTTATCTTTAGCCGCAGTTAAATGAAGAAATAATTTTTGGCTTTTGTACGCCACGTCTGTTCCCAGTAATGTTCCACACCATGAAAAAAAAACGCAGTGGTTCGAGCCGTTCGCCAGAGACGAAGTCGTCTCCTTCTGTCGTGTTGCTGTAGGAAGCAGGTGGCGGCGGGCCGAGCAGAAAAACTGTTGTCGCGTTGGCAAGCTAATGCCGTGCAGCCTGCTGAGGGGGGGGGGAGGCGAGGAAAGGACAGGCGAGGCGAGGCGAGGTTTAGTGTTTTCGCCCACTCTTGGCCGTGTTTTTAGCAATAATCTTACTCCACTCTGCTACGGCTTTCCTGTCAGGACGCAGTTTAAATACCGTTGAGGCAACTCACAGGTCGGACTTTATAAACCATCACCCAACACCTCGGAGGTGTCGTAACGCAGGGGCATCGTACAGCGACATTTTCCCATAAAGCATGACGGACGGTATAAAGGAATGAACGGTATATGATTTTCCAGGGGGCGGGGACTATAAACGTATAAACTGCGTATAAACTATAGTGTGTGTTAATCCTTTGATGGATTCTTATTTAAAGCAGGAGTTGAATGTGTAGATTGTATATTCTGCATGCGCTCACTACGGAGTGCATCACAGGAACAGTGTAGCATGTTTTATCCTTTCTTAGCCTTGAAAGAGATTTATCTATCCTTCTTAAAACAAGTAGATCTGCTGCTGCCTCCTGGTTGGCTCCATTTAGAGTTCCAGGCACGTCCGACTGGGAAGAAGCTCCCGGGATAGATCTAGAACTGGAATACAACGAAAAATTCCTCTATGAAGTGCATGTAGCGTAAACACACCGATCATAAACATACAGGTCAGCCGTAACTGTGTTAGTTTGTATTTTTCTTGTGTTTCTGTGTAGTAAGAACTTTTATCGAGCCCAGGACTAGGTAACTACTGGTATTCCTCAGGGTTCTGTCCTGGGGCCTCTTCTCTACATCATCTGTATAATTTCTCTTGGCCAAAATCTTAATAAGTTCAACATCAGTTTTCATTGCTATGCTGATGACGCCCAGATCCATCTATCCACTCATTTCTTTTTAATAACTTTTTAAATTATATGTGACCCTGAGTATCGTGAAAGGGAAATGTTCAGGAGATTATTATTTTATTATTTCCTCCGGGTACTCCGGTTTTCTCCCACAGTCCAAAAACATGCACAGTAGGGTTGTTGGCTGTTCCAAATTGCCCCTGGTGTGTGTGTGTGTGTGTGTGTGTGTGTGTGTGTTGGGCCTGCGATGGCCTGGTGGGGGTTCAGGATGTAACCTATTTTCACACAGAGTTGGCTGAGATAGGATCCAGCCTCCCTGCGACCCTAGCAGTATTAAGCTGTTGAGAATTTGAGTGGATAAATGAATTCATTCATTCATTTTCTGAAGCACTTATTCCTAATTAGGGTCACGGGGGGACTGGCACCCATCGCAGCCGACTCTGGATGAGGGCAGAGTACACCCTGGACAGCTCGCCAGGCCACTGCGGGGCTGAAACACCCTGACGTGTCTTTACGAACGAGAGCAATGGTTGTGTTGTATTCCTCTCATCACAGACAGGGAGAGACACGGCCGGCCTTTGATAACCCGGTTAGCTGCACTGGGGGGACAGCAGTGACAACCCGCTGATAGTGGGGCTCGAACCCCCGACCTTCAGATCAGTAATCCAGTATCCTACCACCGGGCCACCACCACTCCTTGGATAAATGAATGAATGAATGAATGAATTTTTCTCTCCATCACATCGCTTTGTTTAGTAACCACACCCACTTCGTATTGCCTCAGGCAGCTCCGCCCCCTATCGCTGTCTCTGTTCTGTTTTTGTTAAAGGTGCTTCCTGGTGTAAAAATCGTTTATTTGTTTATTGTGTAAAAGTTGTATGCAGAATTGCGTTTCAAGTCGTTACGTCTCTGTTCCAGACGACTCCAAAGGGAAACGACAACACAAGTTTCTCTACAAAACACAGAACTACTTAAACCTGTACGCCGCAGACGGCCTCCGCACTCTGTGCATCGCTAAAAAGGTGAGAGATACCGAACCCTCAGGGCCTCTCTCCTCTTTCTTTCTTCTGTCTCATGTGCTCTCTCTCCCTCCCTCTCTCTCTCTCTCTCTCTCTCCCCCCCCCATGTCACTTCCTGCTTGTATACGTTATCTGTTAAAACCAGGCGATGTGATAAATCATGTTCACACACTCACACGGCCCTCCTGCTGCTGGTGTTTTCATTGTGTTAACCACACCGTACCTCGTCTCTACCCCCGTATACAGTCACATTTTCACACCTTTATTTGCTTTGTTTTTCTTTTCTTTTTTTAAAGAGGGCTACAAATGTGACGTGAAAAAGCGAAACCAGTGCTAACGGAACCGGTTCAGTCCTGTTATGTAACACTCAGCGCTATTCCTGTACAGTTTCATTAACCCGGCCTGTCAACGAGCTCGAACGGTTCCGCCAGGGCTCATTCTTTTAGTCATTACTGATTAACGGTGTTGTTCATTTTAGTTTCAGTCGATTACACTACAGGGAATAAGTGTAAAGGGTAATGTGCATCTTAAGATTCCTATTAAATTGTGAAGTCATTGTTTACACTGAGATGAAATAAAAGGTCTGTTAGCCTGTGATGGAATGTTGTTAAAGGTACGGTGTCTAATATTTAGCGCCGTCCAGTGGTAAAGTTCCAGATTGCAACACGCTGATATTTCATTCCCCAGCCCTCCCCTTTGAAGCCTGTATGGTTCTGGGTCTTTGAATGAACTCTCAAATGTGGCTCCTGCTTGGTTGGAGTGAAACCCAGCACCCAGACCGGCCCTTTGTGGATAAGGTTGAATAACCCTGATTGAGGCGCTGCTTAGGGGTGGAGCTCCACATAAAAGCTTTCGAGTTGTGTTTATTTATTATATTCTACATAGACAGGTTTATGCGTTCTAGATATCCAACTTCATGCTACTCGGCGGTACATAACAGCCAATCGGCATTCGCTCGGTGACACGCGGACTCAAGACAACCCTCCAAATGAAAGTTAAAGTATTAGTTCTGTACGCGATGAATAATAATAATAAAATTCAGCTGGGCTTCATGACCGTTTCCTGTTTCTGAATATTTCTGGTGAAATTCATGATATCGATAACGTAGCGCTGGATTTGTGCTTCAGGTCCTCAGTAAAGAAGAGTATGCCTGCTGGCTGCGGCGCCACCTAGAGGCTGAAACGGCCATCCAGGGACGAGAGGAGCTACTGTTTGATTCCGCACTACGACTGGAGACCGATCTTCATCTGTTAGGTGAGAAGTGCTCACGCTCTGACCTTTAATAAGGAATTGGCGGTATGTTCTAGCTGTACGAAGGTTCGAGAGGTGAGCCATTCTGGGAATATGCAGGTCTTTTAGGTGCTGTGTGAATTTAATCTTTAATCCTTTGATTGTACTTTATTATTGATTTATTGCATGCACTGGATCAACCCGAGGCTAGGCTAAGCTAACTGCTAACAGAGATGTGTCACTGTGGAATCTGAGACTTTAAAACAAATAAAATGTAAATATTTATAATGTGACTTAAACATGCTGAAGAACATTTTAGCACAATAAGTCAGTCAGTCTAACTGCTTTACGGTGTAATTGCTAGCAGCCCTTTGAACTGTTTTACGCACAGAATACTTAGCCAACTGCTAACGAGCTTTGTAGCATCCCAGACTTCTGGTTTACAGAGGATAGTAGGTGGCTTAATGCTAGGTATTTTTTTCTATAGCTTTATGGTGCAATGTTTAGCGTACTGTAACTGAGAGCAGAACAACAGTTCTACTGCTAGTTAGCATCTTAGCAACCATGGCATTTGGTTCACATGGTATGATGGCTAGCATAATTGTTAGCTAGCTTTGGTAGCCGTTTTGGCTGCTGGTTTAAATAATATATTACCATATTTTAACATAGTTAGCTTGCTAGCTATCTGCCTCCTGCTTTACGTAATATATTAAATAAACTTGTGTGCACTAGCTTGCTATTATGTAACCTTGGAAAGGGTATCACAGCTTCGTGTATTTTGGCTTTTTTTTTTTTACACAGAATAGTAAATATAATTATGATAGCTAGCTTGGTAGTAACATGGGTACATTTGTGGCTTGCTTGCTATCATTCCTGGTTACTGGTTCATGCAGTATAGTGGTTAGCTTAATAATTGAGCTTACACAATAAAATACTTAGCCTAATGTCTTTGCTACTGATTTAATCACACAATGATCCCAACAAAAGCTTGGCTACAAGTTAGCCTAACATTAGCTAGCTTGCAAATGATCTTGAATATATTATTAGGCTTTATTTTATTATCTGGCTAATTACTTTACTTAAAGAAAAATATCCTAGTGCTAGTTTTCTTTGAATTCTGCTATAAGTTAGCATTAGGTGAAATAGCCTTATCTCTACTTGCTTGCACGTATTTAGCCTAATTTTTTTCTTGCCATGCTATGTGGTAGGTTTGTTATGTTCCTCTATTATATTCCAGCATTTTGCAAAATCCTAGTTGCCTTGTTAGCTGACGATGTTAGTGTAATGTTAGTTAGCTAACTGCTAATTGTGATTACTGTAGTTGGTTAGCTTGGCCAAAAAATGATGAGTAAAAACATGACCGTTCTGTGCACGTGTTTTTTTTTCTTTTTTTTTTTCTTAATACATTTAGTGTTTTAAAGATGTTCTAAAAGTATTTAAAGTAGCGTAAGAATTGTTTGGTGTGTGTTCTAACGTATGGATCAATAAATGCAATTAAAAACGGATTCGTCTTGACGTCAGGCGCGACGGGGATCGAGGACCGGCTGCAGGATGGCGTACCCGAGACGATCGCTGCTCTGAGGACGGCGGGGCTGCAGATCTGGGTACTGACGGGCGACAAACAGGAGACGGCCATCAACATCGCCTACGCCTGCAAACTGCTCGACCCTGAGGAGGAAATCATCACACTCAACGCGGACTCCCAGGTACCGCACGCTACCACACGCTGACGCCTCTGACTCTGAACGGCGTCGTCATGATGCAGAGATTTTCTGTTTAAAAGGTGAATCCATTCAATCCAGTGTTTTTAAAACCTTTTTTATCTGGTTGTGTATCTGTAAGAAGCAGAAGGTGATTAAGTAGCGCCCCCTACTGTGTGCAGTTGTTTTTAAGAGTATTTAGCTTAACACTGCGTGTGTAACGGGACTTATTAACGACGTGGTGTTTTATACAACAACCTTTTTCTCACCAACAATTATATTATTATGTACTCCGCTTTCCTTCCACAGTCCAAAAACATGCGCAGAGGGCTGATTGTCTGCTCTAAGTCACCCCTAGGTGCGAGTGTGAGTGTGAATGGTTGTGTGTGCTGCCCTGCGATGGCCTGGCGAGCTGTCCAGGGTTTTCCCCGTCTTCACTCAGAGTCGGCTGAGATGGGCGCCAGCCTCCCTGCGACCCTAATTAGGAATAAGAAGCCTAGAAAATGAATGGATGAATGAATCAAAGCTCATCAGTTAATTAAATAACGACCTCTTTACCTCTGATTGTTACAAAGCACTGACACTGGAGACTCCTTCCATTAATATTATGTAAACACATGCCCCCGAACGACCTGTTACTATGGGAACGATAGCGTATTACTATGTTACAGAACATTTCATCACTACCTTCTGACCAATCAGAACACAGAATTCAGGTTTTGGGTGTTGTTTATTAAGTCATGTGTCCTGCGGCCATGTTTTGGGTGAAGCTCCGCTCTGGAGAAGGTTACTCCCCAACCCTTTTTTTTTTTTTCTCTCTCTCTCTTTTTTTTTTTTTTTTGGGTAAAAATCCGAAGCATTTGTTGTGTTAGACGTGGGGAGTGGTGGAGCTGAGGGAACACGCTGGGACGGTCTGATGGTCCACCCTTCCTTCCTCCTGCACACAGAACTCTTAAATCCTCAGCAGGAGGTCTCCTTTTGAAGTGTGGAGGAGAAATGGCATCCTCACGCCATGCCGTGGCTCTGGAACGGTACACGTGTTTGAAATGGTCAGGATACTGACTGTATCTTCAGCACAGCTGCACTATCTGTTGTCCAGATGTTCGTCTGTCCATGTAATATCGTTCCTTAAATGTTTTCATTCGGTCCGGTACCTCACCTCCCCCTGTGATGTTCCCCAGGAGGCTTGTGCCGTTCTTCTCGATGAAAGCCTGCACTACATCCAGACCAAGTTCCTGTGTAGTTCCTCCACGGGCCCCCACGCAACCCGACTCGTCCAGCAGGACTACACCGGCGTCCACTTCCTGTCCCCCGGCTCCGCCCCCTCGGGCCCGTTCCTGGTACACCGGCTGGGTTTGGTGATCGACGGCCGTACTCTGGCCTACGCTCTGGATAAGAGTCTGGAGGATAAGTTCCTGGCGGTGGCTCGGAGCTGCAGGTCGGTGCTGTGCTGTCGCTCCACGCCGCTGCAGAAGAGCATGGTGGTCAAACTGGTGCGCAACAAGCTGAAGGTCATGACGCTGGCCATAGGTGAGGTTTTACACTACACACTGTTTCATGTGATCGTAGAGTGGAATCAGTTCCTCCCATCCATCCATTCACTCTTTCATCCATCCATCCATCTACTCTTTCATCCATCTACTCTTTCATCCACCCATTCATCCATCCATCTATTCTTTCATCCATCCATCCATCTACTCTTTCATCCACCTACTCTTTCATCCACCTACCCATCCATCTATCTACTCTTCCATCCACCCATTCATCCATCCATCTACTCTTTCATCCATCCATCCATCTACTCTTTCATCCACTGACCCATCCATCCATCTACCTTTTCATCCATCCATCCATCTTTCATCCACCCATCCATCCACCCATCCATCTACTCTTTCATCCGCCCATCCATCATTCATCTACTCTTTCATCCATCCATCCATCATTCATCTACTCTTTCTTCCATCTACTCTTTCATCCAACCATCCATCTACCCATTCATCTACTTTCATCTATCCACTCATCTATCCATCTATCCACTTATCTATTGGTCCGTCCATCCACCCATATACCTTTCCATCATTCTACCCATCTATCCATCTACTCATCCACCTATTCATCCGTGTATCGTTCTTTCTGTCCATGAATTTGTTCTTTTCTATAAAAACACATTCTGTAATCAAAAACATGCAACTTCTACAAATCTAAAAAAACTCATAAATAAGAAACAAACAAACATTTTTTTTACTGTTGAGTTTTACGTGATGTTTTATTTTCTCATTTTCACATTCAGCAAAAACAAAGCACATTCTTACTAATCTCAGTATCACTGCAGCGCCTCCGTTCCTTTATTTCATCATTTATTCCACGATTCAGAGAGCTGGGAGTACAGATTACTGAGCACTGAACCGTGAGCGAGAGAGCGCGCGTGAGAGAGAGATGATGTGTCACAGTGGGACTGAAAGCTTCTCACGTGTCCGTGGTGTCAGTCTGGTTTTAACGTCGTGGCGGTGTTAATGATGCGAGGGCGTTTGTGCTGTAATATAAATGGCGGTAAAGTTCGAGGCTCTCGCCGTGGGTGAGCCGTAAACCCACAGAGCATCGAGTCTCACAGGGGGCGTGTTTATTAATTGTTCATGGAAGGAGTCTCCAGCGTCAGTGCTGTCCAGCACGCTCGAGCTGCAGCGGTGTGAGAGGAATAAAGAACCTGCGGACGTGCCGTTATAGGAAAATAATCAGCGTGCTGTGTGAGGGTCACGGCGCTTCATCACACCACGCGGTCGCTGATTGTTTTTCTGTAATGTCATGACGCGGAGTGTTTAATTCTTACCTCTGCACTAAAGCGGCTCCCAGAACAATCATTTGGCGCGACTTCAGAAAGCCAGTGAGTTGAATAGGTTTGCCGGTGTGGTGTAAACACTGATTGTTTCGTTGTCCCTGTTTGACTCGCGCTCGTGTTTGGGTTGTTATTGTATTATATCACAAGTTCAGCAACTAAACGATGAGTTTGTTTAACTTCCTGTTTCTTTGTCCTTGTTTTCAACAGATTCGCAGCAGCACGAAACTGAGATAAAAAAAATTCAATGAATTGATTATATATATATATAATTCGTATGAAATATTTAATAAATACCCTCCCGTGGACCCACCTCCTGTGGGAGGGGCTATGGGGGTCAGGTGAGTTGGGTGGCTCTTGGAACATGGAATGTCTACCTCGATCGCCGAGGTAGTTATTAGGCTCCTCGGTGGCCGAGCTCCGGGGGGTGGGTGGTGTCTTGGTTGACACGTTTCTGCAACATCATGTGGTCATTTTGCTGTTACCATGACGTCAATGTTAGTTCCGTTGTTAACTCGTTTATCGCTCTGGTTCGGTTTCTGTAGCTGAAGGTTTTATGGCCATCGTCATTCAGCGGTGTTAAAAATAATCATTGCAGCGACACAACAATATCGGTTACAGCTGGCTGGGCGATGAAGGTGTGTATTATTTCATGTTAGCACTCAACACCAAGCTTTGTGATTGGCTGGAGAGGGACGATGACTCGTGTTGGCGCTTTGTGTCAGTGAGTGCTCGGCTTTCTCGTTAACGAAATCTGGTGTAAGAACAACAGCATCTCACCCCAATCCAACATGGAGGACTCGAGTTATTAATGTCTTTCTTTTTTATTTTTAAACTTCCAAACACACACACACACACATACACACACACACACACACACACACACACACACACCTTTTAATTTGTTTTAGTCTTGCAATCAGCTAAATTGTTTGTAAAAAAATGGTCACAAC
>JBCNYG010000006.1:867481-887179 GCA_039654305.1 Porochilus rendahli | reverse complement strand
TGATTTTTTGTTCGTCTGTGCAAACATGTGTGCGTGTGTGTGTGTGGGTGAGTGTGTGTGTGTGTGTGTGTGTGTGTGTGTGTGTGTGTGTGTGTGTGTGTGTGTGTGACTCCTGGTCTCGGGCTCTGATGGTTTTATTGATGCACTTTGTAGAGAAAATGGTTGCCGTGTTTCCCCCCCGAGGTCTGACGCGGTTGCTTTTCCTCGGTGCTGACTCATTCCGCCCAGTTTTCTGTTCATTCCTGCGCCTGTCGTTCACTCACCAGCAAGCAGACTGTGTGTTCCTCACTGAAATCACTCAGGTGTGGAGTAATAATCCCAAAATAACTCCAACATCATTCAGGAGAGGAAAACTGCAGGAAGGAAAGAAAAGTGCTGAGTGGAGGATGAGGTGGAGAGAGAGAGAGAGAGAGAGAGGGAAGTACAGGAAAAGACGGCTTCGGAAGGCCGTGCGGCGACGCCGAAACTGGAAAAGTTCTCACCTGCACACAGAAGGTCTCGCTCGCCGTAATAGGGCTGAGCCTCAACCTCATTCCTTTGCCGAACTGCTTTGTCCTACTTGGGTCGCAGGGAGGCTGGAGCCTAACTCAGCCGACTCTGGGTGAAGGCAAAGTACACCCTGAACAGTTGACCCATCCATCACAGGGCAACACACACACAACCATTTACCCACTTAACCACTTCATGTGCCTGTCTATGGACTGTGGGAGGAAACCAGAATACCCAAAGGAAACCCGCCCACTATGCTGCCCTTCTTCTATAACAGTTGGCTCTTCTATAAAAGTACTTGGTGGAGGTCTGCGCTCTTCGTGCGCTCTTGTTTTATTTTAGTAAAAAAAAAATTTGTGTGTGCGCGAGTGTGTGTGTGTGTGTGTGTGTGTGTGTGTGTGTGTGTGCATTTGATTGATTAAGTGCCTGAACCTCTGCAGCCTTACACGAATGTCGTGTCGAATGGATTATGCTGATGTGTGATGGACGGACTACACTTCATAACACTTTCCAAACAGAACCAGAAAGAAGGAAGAGAAAACCAAGCCGTTAGAGGGCCGTGTGCGGGAGCCTGACTCGTAGCCGTGTGGCTCTCGCGGTTCTGCGAATGAGTAAAAAGGTCGATGGGAACGCGTGTGATGAAGTCAGTATGTTTACCCGAGACCCGCCGATATTAAACACGCCGCCATCTGCGCTGTTTAAAAACACATCAGATGACACCGGAATGTAAACCTGCAGCATGTTTCATTCTCCACACTGTACCTGTAGTGTGTGTGTGTGTGTGTGTGTGTGTGTGTGTGTGTGTGTGTGTGTGTGTGTAAAATAGCGCTCAATTCCCCGTCACTCACAGCAATCAACAGCCAATCGTGGGCGTCTGCGAGCTCATTCGTACGAGGGGGCGGCTAGCGCTTTTCCTCCGAGTGTGTTAGACCGCCCCCAAAACACGCATGCGCAGCAGTTCATAAAGAGCCGTCGGCAGCATCGCACCTCCCTAGTTGGTGTTGATTGAGCGATGAGGAGGTTCACTTAATGTATACTTCACTGTTTACTCAGCCGTGACCCTCCTTTGCTTTGCACGCCGCCATTTTCCTGGCGTCACAGCTCAGCACCGCTCCATAATGTGTTGTCTCAGACTGGGGTCTGCTGCACGCGGCCCAGCCAATAGGACAAGCTTACGCATTCACGTCACTACCAGGGCTGGAACAGCCAGTGAGGAAGGAAACATATCACGCGCATGCCTAGTAGCAGCTGTAGCGCTGACGGAACCACTGATGTCACACATGATCGTTTTAAAGAGCCAGTAATACAAATTCACCACAGGTCCCCTTTAAGCACTTGTATGAGGTGAGAATAAATTCAGAAAATTCTTACCCGTAAACAGAACAAAGTTAAGGTTCTGCCTCAGAATCCGATTCAGCGCTTTTGAATATTTTTGCATTACACATCCACATATGATTATAAATGTTTATTCGTCTGCTCTTGGACTTTCATTGTAAGTGAGTTTGGCATGAATTGTTTTTTTTCCCCCTCTGTGCGGAGAAACAATGTCGTGATTCATCTTCGTTTTCTAATCACACACTACAGATGTGACGGATACGGATGAGGTTGAAAATACGCAGGAACAGAAATTTCCTTTAGCGCCGCACGCGTTTAAAAGCGATTTTGATTGATGAGGCTTCTAATCGCTTCTGAAGGCGCAGAAATAAAACGGACGTCTCAGTGAAGACGCTTGTCCATTAGTATCTAAAAGGCCGGATTTGACGCCGTCGTGTCAGGCTTTCAATGATGTGAGGAGGAGGAGGAGGAGGAGGAGGAGGAGGAGGAAGAGGAGGATGGCGTGGGAGCAGCTGATTGATGAGCGCCTGGCTGTCAGTTCCATTTAAGCAGATTCTGAAGCTGACAGAAAGGAGAGCATTGAGCAATGAGCTGTCACTGGAGGAAGAGGAGGAGGACGAGCGGGTGGAGGTGGAACGGAGCAGAGGCTCGCTCGGTGTTCAGATAAAGGCACGACGTGTTCGTGTAGGAAAGGTTCTTCTCACTTTGTCACTGAGGAATCGCAGCCATTTATCAGCTTTACACACCGAGTCCTAAAACACGGACCTGAGCATCGTCTGCGGGAGGCGCAGCAGGTCCGTACATGAGATAACGAGGATCTCCTCCTACGGCGTTACTGCCTTTCAACCTGAACAATATCGCAGTCTCCACCATCAACAACCAAACTCTCCCGAAGATCTCGGACCTTCTGTAACCTGTTGCAACCTTTTACAAACTTAACCTTCAACCTTCTACAACAGTCTGATCTACACATACTTTAATTACTGTTCCTCCTTCAGCAGACGGCGCCGAGATTCTCCAAACATCTGCAAAGTTCTTCGACCTCCTGGACTCTGCACTGACTGAGACCTCTGTCAACACCGAGTCACCTTCTGTGATGTGATGCGACGGTTGATCTTCTGCAATGGCTTTGATTTTCTGAAAACGTCTGCAGTCTTCAGTGACCTTCTGCGGTCTCTGCATGGTCTTTGTTCTTGTGAAACCCTCAGTGGGCTTCTGGGACTTGTGAGCTTCTGCGCTGGTCTTCTGAAACCTTCGGGGATCTTTTGTGACTTTTGACGTCCTACAACCTTCTGTGTTGATTAAAAAACTTGTTTAATGGTCAACGATCTTCTGCAACTTTCTCTGACCTTCTGCAACCGACACTGACCCGTGACCTTCCACAGTAGTCTTTGACCTTCACACAACCTACTGTGACCTTTTTGACCTTCTGCAGTAGTCTTTTTCCTTCTTCAACCTCCCTCAGCTTTACTGATATCCACCCTTTTTAATCATCCATCCATCCATCCATCCATCCATCCATCCATCCATCCACGATCTACACTGCTTATCCATCAGGGTCACGGGGAAGGTTGGAGCCAGTCGTTGTATACTGGGGGCGAGAGGCAGAGTCACACCCTGAACAGGAAACCAGTACAAGCATTTGGAGAACCTGCAGACGCCACACAGCAAGACCGTCGGCTTCTGCGCCCTTTTCTGTCCTTTTCTTTTTAAAGAGTTCTGTCGCTTTTGATCCGCCTTTCCAAAATCCTGCAGCCGTCTTTAGCTTTGTGATCTTCAGCCTTCTGCTCCATCCACAACCTTCTGGAACCTTCTTTAACTTCTAAACTTATACAATTCTTTCTGTAAACGTAAGGAAAGAAGGAAGGAAGGATCACTTAATCAATAATGTCATTCATTCATTTTCTAATTAATCCATTAATCCTAATTCGGGTCGCGGGGAGGCTGGCGCCCATCTAGCCGACTCTGGGTGAGGGCGGGGTACACCCTGAACATCTCACCAGACCTCAATAATATTACATTCTCCGAAATTTAACTTTTTTAATTTAGTCTGTCTCTAACTAATCAGTCTCTCTCTATATATATATCTTTCTTTCTTTCTCGCTCTCTCTGAGTTTGGCTTACTGTCTTTTTTCACTCTTTCTCTCTCTCTCTCTCTCTCTCTCTCTGTCGATCTGTTTTACTCTCTCTCCATCTATCTCTTTTTCTTTCTATCTCTTACCTCTCTCTCTCTCTCTCTCTCTCTCTCTCTGTCTGTGTCTCTTTCTCTTCTTTCTCTTTGTTTAACTCTATATAATTAATTCTTTTTATAAATATCATTCTCTCTCTCTATACGTCTGCCTGTCTGTCAATTCTAAGATTCTAAAATTCACCTTTCTTTGACCTTCATCATCATCATCATCAGTAACTTTCTACAGGAAGGCGGTTGAAGTCAAATGGATGTGATTTCTCCTGAACGGGTCGTGATCATTACTGGTATATAAAACCATAAAGCATTTGGATCGGGGCCTGTGCTGGACATGTGTGGAGGGGGGGTGGAGGGGTGGAGTCAAGAGGTTAACATATTCTAATATTTCTCTCATAACTGCTGGAGCTCAAAAGTTTCAGTGCAGCTTTGAGGTTTTATCAATCGCCAGGATAAAAGGGGCGGGGCTTCAGGTCAATGGGTGTGGTTTATATTTAAAAATTCTGTAATTTTAACTGCTAGAACATTACAAACTGCAGATTTACTCGGGGCAAACCAACCGCCACCACTGGACGATTACAGAGGTGGGCGGAGTCAGGAAGTAAATAAATGTAAATATTTCTGGCTGTGCTGGGGTTCGTATTTTCCCTGATGCATCTCTAAAATATTACGATCCGTTGCTTTAATGGCAGTAAGAGTAATGGGAAGAGGAAAGAAGGAGAGAGTGCAGTGTTCATCATTTCACAGCCTAAAAGGTCACCCAGAGTAGGGCATGATGGCAGAGAGCCGGGTGATAAACATGACCAGAACCTCTTCCTGCTATCAGAAAGGTCCGTGACGAGGGAGGAAAGGAGGGAAGGACGACAGGAATAAGGAAGAAAGGCGGGAAGGAAGGAAGGAGGGTGAAAGGATGGAAGGAAAGGAGGAAGGAAAAGAGGAAAAGGTGGAAGACAGGAATAAAGGAAAAGAAGGGATGAAGGAAGAAAAAAGAAGGAGGGCTCATTTATCCTATAAAAATATATTCTCCAAACGTTACAAATGTTTCATTTCTTTAATTCCTTCATTTCTCTCTCTCTTTTTCTTTCTTTTTGTGTCTCTCTTTCACTCTCTGTCTCTCCCTTTCTTTTTCTCTCTCCCTCTCTTTCTACCTTTCTCTCTGCATGTTTTCCTATTTCTGTACGTATAGCTGTTGCTGTTTTTACCCCCCCCTCCTCCTCTCTCTCTCTCTCTCTCTCTCTCTCTCTCTCTCTCTGTGTGTGTGTGTCTCACAACCAGATCTGGCCATGTCCACGTTCCTGCCTGGTGTTGGTGATGAGTGAGACAGGTGGAGCTATGATTAGGCCTCCCCCCCTCCTCCTCCCCCCTCCCCCTCCTTCTCTTCATCTTTACAGAACGATATTTGCAGTTGAATCTATTAGCTGCAGTATTTTTCCTTTTTTAATTATATTTTCTTTCTTTGTGAAAATAGAAATAATTTCATCTGGACGATTAAATGTGGCATCTGTACAACGACCCCCCCACCCCCACCACACTGTCACTGTCTCAGAATTTGGCTGGTCTGAAAATCAGGCGAAAATCTCGGCAGTTCGGCGAATCCCGACTTCCTGTCAGACTCGGTTCTTAAAAAACCCGGATAAAATCAGCGCTGCGGAGCTGAGGAGTATTTCGTTTTTCTGATTGATGATTTGGAAATATTCCTGTTATTTCTCATTCGGAACTCGATCTCAGGTCTGTGAGATGAACCCAAAGCCGCTGTCCGGATACTTGCTGCCCTAATAAGATTTCATCCCAAAGGTGTCTCTGTTTAAAGCTGCAGGTTGGGGTCGGGGGATGGGGTCGGGGACGAACGCTTGATATCACAATGTTCCTGAGCTGCTATGAGAGACTGATCATAAGAACATTCCGTACCTCGCGGCGATTCGGCGGTCAGCCCGTGAACGTACTGCATCTGACCAGTAAACAGTAAACAGTAAACAGTAAACAATACACAACCTGCTGCACGAAATCCCCGGATCCGAGACAGAGAATGGATGCTAATACTTTGTAGACTCCCTTATCAACTTTATCTTATAAACACACACACACACACATATATATATATAACACCGAGCTGAGGAGGGTTAAGGGCCTTGCTCAAGGGCCCAACAGTGGCAGTTTGATGGTAGTGGGCCTTGAACCCCCACCCTTCCCATCAGTAACCACTGACCTACACTTTGGATTATGACGTAACATGATGTAAAGAATAATGAACACAGAGTGGATCATCACTATGAAATAAACCCCGACAGAGTGATCAGGACCCTGATGCACAGCGAGGACCAGCTGGCTATACATTATCCGTCTAATTACACAACTGTTTACTAAAGAAATAATAATTTAACCCAAAGCAGAGTTTTAGTGGAGGTGCTCTAATCACCGGTGTCATGAATCGGTCTGTCTGTCTGTCTATCTGGTCAACTACTTGTTTGTTTGTTTGTTTGTTTGTTTGTTTGTTTGTAGACAAAATCCTGACCACGCCTGTGCACGGATTGTCACCACACTTGGTGGGGACATCACTCTACCCGTGTCCTAGAGATTATTTGATTTTAGATTCTCAGGGTCAAAGGTCAAAGGTCAAGGTCAGAACATCTTGTAAAATTTTCAAACAAGGGAAGGTTTTTTGCACATTCTGGTCACGTCTGTGTATAACAGAACACACTGTAAAACCAGCACATGGGTAATTAACACCAGAACCCATAAAGGGCCTGTTCACTACATTATCCAAGCGAGGGCGGAGCTACCCTACACTCTACGAGTGAACCTTTTAGTTAAAGATGATTTTATTGCTTTTGCTAATGTTGCCTTCCTCCTCAGCAGTCAGTTGTTATACGTAACGATGTTGTGTTGTATACAAATTATAAACCGCTGAATAAACACCGTAATCGACCAATCAAAATGGAGTATTCAAACGATAATCAGTAGTTCCTCCTCGGCGTGAGTTAGTGCATATGACTTCTTACACGTACATTTAGAAGTTTTGTTTGGTGTTTTTATTTTACAATAAAAGGATTTATGCAGATTAAAATGTTTCTATAAGCCGTGTATCGTGTGTTTACTGGAGGGTTTCAGCCACAGTGTGATCATTTTGTGTGTTTATGTTTATGTCTGAACCGGCTCTGTGATTTAATCAGTCATTTCCTCGCTTCGTCTGACAGCAGCACCATAAATCGTCCTCTCACTGCTGGCTTTTTACGGCATTTTGTCATGTGCAGTACTGCAGGTCGAAAGAATTATTTTATCCCTACGCTCTCTATCTCCCGGCGGCTGTAAAGCTCCATCTTGAAAAATCTCCTGGTTGTGTCCGGGTTTGCTGCGTACTGACCAGCGGTGTGAATTTTAAAGAAAAGTTGCTGAAATTAAAAAGTTAATTACGCCTCTGAACAGAAGGCCACTTGGAGGAAAGCACCGATAATTTGCGGATTTTGCTGAGCTGTGAGAAGTGCAGTATCCCAATGGGTTCTGGGAAAAAAAGGGGGGAAAAAAAGTTGAAAGAGGATATGAACGTTTATATAACATTCATAAACAAGAAATACACCATATCTCAGTTCTTATCTTATATATCTTTTAGGGGTGGATATGTAACTTTAGGGGATGGATATATAAGGGGTGGATATATTAAAGTAGGAGGTGGATATAATTTTAGGGGGTGGATATATTACAGTAGGAGGTGGATATAATTTTAGGGGGCGGATACAAAACAGCATTGTGGGGCCAGCCGCATAGTGGTTAGGGTTCTGGGCTCATGATCAGGAGGTCGTGGGTTCAAATCCCCATTAGACTCGCACGGTGCTTAGACCCCTGGATAAGGTCTTAACCACAATTGTGCCTCTGTCCACACTGCAGTAAAAAGTAAAGTAAAAATACTGGGAAGGTAACCTGCGATGGACCAGCGTCCCATCCAGGAGGAGTGGAACTCCTAGTCGCTTCACGCCACAGAAACCGGGGAGAAACACCGGCCTGTTTAGCCAGAAGCCTCCGGTGTAAAAGCGCAACAGACTTCTCCCTTACGTTAACAAAAAAACAGACGGAGGAGGATTTCATTTTAGTGATCGGATACAATGTCACTGAGTCACCTGAAACCATTACGGAGCTTTGATTCCCTGCTGATTTCCTTTGTGCTGGTATTCCCTGCAATGCTGCTGACTATAAGGATACTGTGTGTGTGTGTGTGTGTGTGTGTGTGTGTGTATCTGAGTTCTTGTCAGCACTCTTCAGACCTGCTTGTGTTTTATCCTGCTGTGAAAATCCCCCGGGGCAGCAGTGCTGAAATAAAGCCTCAGGGCATCGTGGGAATGTTTCTCTCAGCCACAGGTCCATGAACACTTCAAACCATTGGGGAAAACAAGCCTCTGGGATTCTCTTGGATCGTCGGCTTCTCCTCGGAATCCTTCGGTTGTAAATATTGTACGCAGTGCATCGCTGAGTTCATGTTGAAGAATGACACTGAATAAAAACCCCGCCCGGAGTAAAACAGCTGGACTTTCAGGCAGTGGTGCGGTGGTTGGGCTTTTCCCCTTAAATATTTCAACTCTGCTTATTTTAAAACTAACAAAATGCATGGTGTCAGATTCAACACAGTGTTCATAAAGATTACTTACTTTAAAAAATAACCTGAGATGAAATCCCTGAGTGATGTACCAACATGTGTCTCCACGAAGACTCTCCGTCTCACCGCACCTCCTCCGGATTGTGTGAGAGAGGTCAGATCACCGAAATGTTCACCTGAGACAAAACACCTGCCTGTGTTCATGATTCTGAACAAACCCGAACGTGTTGAACTTATATTCCTGTTTTATAATTCAGTGAGTAATGAAACACACCTCCGTTCTTCACTAAACGCATGGTGCATGTGGGCTGCTTCTGTCTCACACCTCACATCTCAACTGAGCTGCAGTCACCACACCTACGTTACCTCTCGCTCTACGGCAGCACCTCGGATACACTTTCATTTCAAAATTTCACACTGTGTATGTTTATACTTTTTTTTTTTTTGGAGGGGGATGGGTTGGGCTACAAAACAGGAAAACATTTCACTGCTTTTATCTTGACACCGTGTTTATGATCGGTAAAGAAATTCCAAGTAGGGGATATTTTCATGCGCACCATGTTCTAGCAGCAGAAGAATGTAAACGGTGCCATAAAAGTGCATGGTTTGTTAGCAACGTTCTACTCAGCTGATGTTGCTCATCATTAGGGGCTTTTATGGTATTTATTTTCATTACAGTGAACAGTGTGCACACACACACACACACACACACACACACACACTCCATTTCCACATCTTTTTAAACTCTTTCAACATTTGATATAAAATAAAAAGAAATAAACAAATAAAGACTTAATGATTTGTGTTTACCTTAAAATTAGTTTTTTGTTTTCGTTGTATTTTTCGGGACGCCATTTTGCTGAGTTTGCGAGACGTATAATGTTGTGGCAGACACAGGCGTGGATTCAAAATCAGGAACAATTTATTCGGTCGGAGTGAAAATCAGCAAAGTGTTAGCTGTTCAGCGCAGCAGGTGTGATCACCTCGATCAACGACACACAAGTATATACTGTTAGTTCGGTCGTTTACATTTTCTGCTGCCATTAATTCCTGGCTCTCAGAGAAGACGGGCCGAGAGATTGTTTACTTCAGGTGGTGCTGAAGCTGCATGGCAGACCTTGGGCTTTTTCCACCCTCACTCTCCTGAGCTTCAGCGGAAGGCTCGCGCACTGTTCCGCATTAATCATCATTTAATCCTTTAACATTTCATCTGCATAGTTTTATCAATCATAATCATCTTGTGTGCCAACATTCCATAGGCCTTGCTTTTACAATAACTAGCAGCTTTTTAAAATCATAACATGAACAGTAGCTCGAGTGGCTATCAGTGCTATATGATGAGTGTAAAAGGAATAACTGTCGCACTCACTGGATTGTTCATTCATTCATTCATTCATTTTCTGTTTTCTGTTTTTGAACCGCGGGAGGAAACCAGAGTATAATGTTTTTTTCACCAGTTCATTTTGTTAATTTTTACTACTGAAGCGTTATATTAATAATTTGTAATGTTTGTTTCAGATGTAAATGTGTAGTTATCGATTAAGCACTTATTTTGGTTAACTGTAAGACATCTGAAAACATTTACTTGCATCATTAAATGTTTTTAATTGTTTGTTTGTTGGTTTTTGGACCTCCCCAACATGGCGGTCTCATTGACGTTCGTGTGTTCATCATGAAGTCAAATTGATTTTCAGTTTCTAATACAGATTGTGCCACCTAGCGACATGTCATGTTATTACAAATGTCTCGGAAATACAGAACTCACCAATTACACTTTGGATTAAACGTTTGAAATACAACTACAAGTTAAAGTATTAAATATATGAAGTTTTTTGGACATAAATAACACCCGGATAAATAAATTAAAATAGTGAATTTGGATTTAAAGATATCACTTTCTTTAGTGCACTTCCTATGTATTTAGCAGAGAGCTACCGAGTTAGCCACTTCTGCTAGCTGTTATGAAACGTCAGCGAGTCCTCCATGTTTGAAAGGGCAATTTTAGTCCAGATCATTTTGGAGTTTGTTGGTTAAAAAAACAAAATCAAATTATGTGTCTTGGTCATTAAAATAATTTCACCAAAATACCGTGTTAACTCCTGAACAAAGTATTGAATAAAACAAAGAAACACATTCCCTGATATTCCAAGACAGTATGGATAATAAAATCCTATTTAGAGCCGTGTTATCTGTGTGTGTGTGTATTCTTTGCTGAATCTGTGTTAGATGAGTTTTTTAAGGACTGAAATGAAGGCACATTCATTCATCTGCAGAACTGCTTAATCCTAGTAGGGTTACGAGGAACCTGGAGCCTATCTCAGCCAACTCTGGGTGAAAATACACACTGGACAACTTGCCAATCCATTGTAGGGCAAACACACACACAACCATTTAAACCTAGGGGCAATTTGGAACATCCAATTAGCCTAATGTGTCTTTGGACTGTGAAAAAGTGGAACACCCCAAAGGAAACCCATGCAAGGACTGGGAGAAAATGCAAACTCCACATAGAAACACCCTTGTGAAACATGCTGTGAGCCAAATGTGCTAACCACTACACCGTAGTTCTTTTATTCATTCATTCATTTTCTAAGCTGCTTAATCCTAATGAGGGTCTCGAGGATGCTGGTGCCCATTTCAGTCAACTCTGGGCGAGGGCGGGGTACACCCTGGCCAGCTCTCCAGGCCATCACAGGACCAACACTCATACAAACGATCTGTAGACCTAACGATCTGTTCAGGGTGTATCCAGCCTCTCCACAACCCCAATAGTAAGATTAAGCGGTTTGGAAAATAAGTGAGTGAAAGTGAGAGTGAGTTTGGTTTAAGAAGGGGGGGGGGGGACGTGGAATCCATAACGTTCCCCTTCCAAGATGGCGGTGTGTTTGACGCGTGGGGCTTTCTAGCAGCTTCATGCTTCCGGTATGAGATTTCGCGTTGCATGGTGGGACGCGCTCGGCGTTTGGCGTTTCGCTTTAAGCTAATCAAGATGGCGGAGAATATTTTGTTCAGGGACTGGAGTTGAAGCACAGAAGCGGAATTTGTATTGCGGGGAGATTGTGATGTTGAGCGGCAGGATTTATCCACCCCGAACAGATCATCTTCAGAAGTAAGACGTCAGAATGGATCCTTTTGGTGATTAATGTGTAAAATCTGACGGAGCGTTAAAGCGTGAGGTTTTTTTTAAAAGCTGTGGCTAGCTGGGGCTAACTGGCTAATCAGTCAGGGGTCTTTTTTCTGGTAGTGTTTTGGGGAAGAAATCGTGGTTTGTGGAAAACGTTAATCTTATAAGGGGGAGGGGGAGGAGGGCTGTTTGATTTGCATTCGTTAAGACTGCGAAAAAAACTGTAGCTAGTTGAAGGTAGAGGTTGCTTTTAGCCAACACCTGATATGCTAGCAAGCTAACTAGCTGTTTGCTAACTAGCCGAATCAGCGTTCGTTATTTTGCAGCTGAAACGCTGACAGCTGCAGCTTGGGGTCCTGCTTCTCCCTGCTTTCTGGGGACCGAGTCCACGCTTCGTGGTCCGTCCTGCAGGTGATTGTGTGGAGGTTTTGTGTGTGAGTGCGGTTTGCGGGGTGTTTGTGCACAGTCATACCCCGTGTCCTCCACGGGAATCAGCTTACAGCCCCACACACTTACACACGGTACATTGCGACACCGAGAGAGAGAGAGAGAGAGAGAGAGAGAGAGAGTGTGTGTGTGTTTTTACACACTCTCTCTGTCATCCCATGCTCCTGTTCATTATTTACCCCCTTTCTTCATTTGAACTGTTACTTCACGCTCCCTGTCAGTGCTGTGCACAAGTTATCGCACCCTCGTCCTGTGCTCTCGCGCTTTTCAGGGGGGAGGTACTTTCTCTGGGGGTGTGACGTTACATGCTGATTTGCATATTAGCTGTGTCTAGTGGTGTATCCATATGCAAATCAAGGATGTTGACTTTAAATATAATCACTTATTCCTTTAGTGAACCGCTTAATCCTGCTAGGGTCACCGGGAGGCTGGATCCCATCTTAGCCGATTCCGGGGGGTTGGGTTCAAAGAAGGGGTGCACCCTGAACGGCTGGGCCGCGCACACACACAACAACAACAAAACCATTCACACTCGCACATATAGGTAATTTGGAACAACCAGTAAGCAGTAAGAGAAAACCAGAGTACTCCGAGGAAACCCACACTAGCACACAAACTCCACATGGGAACACCCTCGCTGAGCATGGGACTTGAACCCAGGACCTTCTTGCTGCGAGGAGGACGTACCAACTACCACACCACCGTGTTGCCCCACTTTAAATACAATAAAATCCTCATACCTCTTGGGGGACGAGGTTCTCTTCGGCTGTAAACAAAACTTTAAAAATGTACTTAAAGGATACGATATGTTCTGTCAAGAATGTGAAGACAAAAAGTGACGAGATCCTGAATGGCCTTAAAGGAAACCGTTGGCAGATATAGTGGTTCGTGATTGGTTGTTGAGGAGGAATGGTGATCAGCGATTGGTCGCAAGCGCAAACTCGATAACCCGACCGGTCACGATGACTTTTTATTCCCAGAAACGATCACCATTAACGGTTCTGTTGTCGTTGCACGCTACTGTAAAATTATCCTCAATCAGTCAGACACCGCAGCGGTAAGGAAGTGCGCTGCAGCAGAATCAGGAAAATACATTTATTTAAGTAAGAGCACATGAATTGTGGCGACTGAACTTGGTCAGGAAAATGGTGGTGATTGTTTGATTGTTATACTATTGGGAGATTAATCGAATATCATATTTAAGACTGTCGTGCTGAAAAAAGCTTGAGGTTTTGCCTTGTTTTTATTTGTTTGTTTGTTTTTTTTAAATTAAAGTAGCTAAAGGGTCATTTCATGCCAAATCAACTAAATTTCCAAAATCTTTACGGGTGACCGTCTCGGATTTTTATGATTTTTTTTTTTTTACGTACCTCCATATGTCTGATGATCCCATGCAAAGTAGTTCTGATTATTTCTTAATAGATTCACAGAAAAAAACTTTTTAAGTAGGGTACCCTCAAACCCAATTTTTTTTACCCGCGAGTGAAATTTGAGTTTTTTTGCATTTTAAAAAAAAGGCAATATCTTGGCAATAAATGCATATAAGGACCTGGATAATATTTGGAAACATTTCTGAGGGAAAACAATTTTAAAAGTGACATAATTTGCATATTTTCATTTTTATGCCCTTATAAATATGGCAGTTATTTCCTTCGCAAATTTATTTATTTATTTATTTATTTTTTAAAGTAGACACATCAACTGAAGAAACACTGCAAAAGACTCATATTGTAGATTTCACATATACAGCAAACAGTGTTTCAGTAAAGAAAAAATCATGAAGATTCTCAGAGATACAGCAACCTAAAAATAACTTAATAATAAAATAAATAAATGTTTATATGGTGTTTATACTTTGTGTAAAAAAAAAAATTCTCTAGCTAAAAATGCCTTCATTGTGAAAAAATAAAGTTCCCTAGGACTGGCTGATATATCAATGAAGTATCGATATTGCGATATGACCGTTTGTACCCTTGGCCAATCAGATATTGTCAGTATTGCGATTTAAGAACAATAAAAATAATCCATAAAAAATGAACAGGTTTTGACCTGGAGGTCTGTAGCATGATATCTAGTTTAATAAATATTAGACCTGTTATATGTTGATGTGATAAGCGGGCCGAGATGTTTCATGGGTCCGGAATAAATCAGTGCAAGCAGAGCAACGGGGCCGAGGTGTGCAGAAGCGTGTCTGAAAGGTGAGCGCCCCCTGGTGTCTGTATACTAACGAACAGTCTGCGTTTTCATATCTCTGAAAATCATTTGAATATAATGACAACACATTGTGGTATTGTCGTCGAAAAAATGTTGAGAAATAAATTTTAAGATGTTTATCTCATATTGGCCAGCCGGAGAACACACTGTACGATTTTGGGCTGTCCCAGACTAACGATAACCAGCGTGGAATGATTTCCTTAATCCTGGCTCACAACAGTCGTCCTCTGTACTTTGTACTGAGAGCGAGTCAAGGATGGCAGTTGCGACCAAAGATAGCCTGTGATCATTTTCTGCCAGTGTCCCAAATTTAGGATATGTGTGTGTGTGTGTGTGTGTGTGTGTGTGTGTGTGTGTGTGTGTGTGTGCGCGCGCTGCTAAGACATATGTCTGCTAACTAGCCAGTAAAATTGCAACATAAAATTACCGGTTTATCAAAGCGACATAGCTGTTGGTATTCAGGTTCAAATCTAAATCTTTTGTTTTCCAAAAACTGTAAAGAATTAAAAGAGCAATCCCTTTTTTAACCCCAATTTTTTAGTCACTTATGTTTCATGCCATGCTATCACCGAAGTGTCAACTCCGAGTGAAAATAGTATAGTGCAATAAAATTTATATCCAAAGTAGATTCGCACGTCGATTTACGGTTCTGCGGTGTCCATGCCAGTTACATACGGAACCGACCCCATTTTCCTGTGAGGGTTCCATGTTACAATGTTCACTCCTGAAGTGGATTTATTTCACGCATATTCAAGCTGTAATTCATTTATTCACCAAAAATAATTATTTACATCTTGCGTGTCCTGACAATGTTTAGCAATAGCACTTGTTGATGAGGTTTACCGCTAGCGTGTGCTGGTAATGCTTAGCGCTAACACTTGTTGATGAGCTGTACTGCTTGTAGGGGTGCCGGAAAAAAATCGATTCACTTCGGTTTTAAATGGTTATTATGAGCATTCAGAGTCGATCCAAATTTTCAAGAATAGTTTTTTTTTTCCTCCAACATTTCCAACCTTTCTCACAGCGCGTACCGTTTGTCCAGACACGGCCTCCGTCGTCAATTGTTTCAGTGAGTGGCGGCTACGGTATTAGCTTTTAGCCATGGATGAGGAAAAAGAAATACAGCCAGCGCCGTCTTTACTGAAGACAGATGTTCAGGCTTGCACTTTGGATTTGACAATTTTCCGGGTAAGAAGGAGCTTGAAGAAAATCGGTGTGCAAAATATGAGTGTAATATATATATAAATATAATATTTCTTATAGAAGAGTCGTTCCGAGCTTAAAGCAGAATCTAGTTACTCGTGAAATTGGCTCCCTTTGTTTGTAACGGTTATGAATCAAAAATCGGTTTGAACCAAGAATCGATTCTGAATCGATTCGTCACACCAAAAATCAAAATCGAATTTAATCGTGAGTAGTTGTTATTCACATCCCTATCCGCTAGCGTGTGCGAGTGACGTTTAGCGCTAGCACTTGTTGATGAGATGTACCGATGTAGGTTACCACTGGGGCATGATGATGTTTTGTTGTTGCGGGTTTGCATCATAGCCTGCAGTTTAATTGGTGTAATTTAATTGGATATTCCCGTAACGTCAGTCCTCGTGTGATGGGGTGAACTGCAGTGCCAGTGAAAATAAATTCAGCACCTGTTCAAACCTTTAGTGGATGTAGAGCTTCCCTACAAAGCTGCCATAACGACACTTACATGTAAGGACAAAGTCCTGATTCATATAGTTGAAAAAACAGCAAAAATTACAGCAAAAAGCCATTCCTTCCTCTGTTACTCATTTTTTTAATTAATTTATTTACTTATTATCGTAATTAAGATTAAAGGAAAAAAACAGCTTTTTATTTTATAGAGAAATTTCTTCAACAAATTCCTTCTGCTGGAGGGAGACTTATTTACCGTTTCACTTTTACTGTTATTGGACACGTCTTTCATAAATGTTTAAAAAGTTTCCTTGCTGTCTGTCAGGAGTGCTGTGTGTATCAGGTTTCCATTTTCAGGTGATTAACTTTGAAATGTTGCAGCGTTTGCTTAGCACCATGTCGCATCTATTTTGTGTGTTATTGCTGCTCGTGGGGATCATACGATTGATTTACTGTAGATCAGAATCGTCACTTATTGGCATAAATATGCCTCCGGTGATCTGTTTAGTGATTCAAACTAGGATCCAGTGATATTTACAATTCATCTCACTACAAGTGTACCTTCGGAATGAAAAGCTGTGCAGTTTAGCTCAGAGCTAACTTAACCTCTCATCATCAACAGGATTGTTTCCTGATCTCGTTTTGTTCTCTCTAGAGTTCAGAGAAGGAGTCCAGCTTTGGAAACTTTAAGCAAGTCTAATGTAAGTATCTGCTTTTAAATTTTGTTCTTGCTACTGTATTTGTTTAGTCGAAATTTGATATGCATGGCTCGACAAATGCTGTTTTATCGGTTAATGAGATACTATAAATCTCAAAGGCAGCATTTCCTTTCTTTGTACGTGCCATCAGGTGCTAATAATGCATGGAGCCAGACCGCAGCTAGCATGAAATACTTCTTGTCGCATGCGTGTTGGCACTTTGAGCGTCTGTTTCAGTAATCGTCCTCTTCACGAAACTTAAGCCTTGGTTATGCATCTGTGCTTAAGCTTCTCTGGTCTTTGATCGTCTCTGTGGTTCTCGAGTGAAGTGCAAGCTGAATATTTTGATTGCACAAGAAGGGGTCGAAGTGTACAGACTCTCAGATTCAAACCATACTAATCCAGCATTGTCCGGTTTGAATGTGTGTAACAGGAAGCGGGCGGCTGCAAAACATCTAATCGAGCGCTACTACCACCAGTTAACCGAGGGCTGTGGAAATGAGGCCTGCACGAATGAGGCTTGTGGCTCCTCCCCAGGTTTCCAGCGCATGGATAACAATGCAGCGGCCATCAAGGCCCTGGAGCTGTATAAGAATAAGGCCAAACTGTGTGATCCCCATCCTTCCAAGAAAGGCGCCAGCTCGGCTTTCCCGGAGAACAGTGCCAAAGGAGCTCACAACTTTTCAGCTTGCAGCAACGGAAAGATGAACCACTCGGACCTTCCTCCTGCCAGGGAAGACTTTAGAGGTAAAGGCAAGACCTCGGTTTGGCTTATTTGGGTTGTAATGTGGGAGTGTTTTTGTTTTATGTCTTTTGTTTGTTTTTTCTTACATTTTAGATTTAAATCACTTGACCGAGGAGAAGGTGTATGAAATTCTGGCCATCTGCAGTGAGACGGAGGACTACTCTCCTCTGATCCGTGTTATAGGGAGGGTGTTCTCAAATGCCGAAAGCTTGGTGCAGAGCTTCCGCAAAGCTAAGCAGCACACAAAAGAGGAACTGAAGTCACTGCAGGCCAAAGACGAGGACAAGGATGAAGATGAGAAAGAGGCCGCCTCCGCTTGCGCTGCCGCTGCCATGGAAGTGGACCCGGATGCAGCGTCTTCGAGTGAAGGAATGTCCGACGACAACGTCCGGAAACCCGTGGAGGTGTCGGTGGACATTGAGGCGGTGCGGCGAGTTTACGATAGGCTGTTGTCCAATGAGAAAGTGGAGGCAGCCTTCCTGAATGCTTTGGTGTACCTTTCTCCCAACGTGGAGTGCGATCTTACCTACCACAACGCTTACGCCGCAGATCCCGACTACCTCAATGTGTTTATCATCGTGATGGAGAACAGCAACCTGCACAGCCCCGAGTACCTGGAGATGGCACTGCCGCAGTTCTGCAAGGCCATGAGCAAGCTACCCCTCCCTGCCCTGGCCAAGCTGGCACGGCTGTGGGCGCAGCATGGTGCAGAGCACATCAGGCGCCTGCTCGAGACCTTCCAGCAGCTCATCACGTACACCGTAATCAGCAACGAGTTCAACAGTGACAACCTTGTCAACGAGGATGATGGCGTAGTAGCAGCTACCAAGTGCCTCAAGGTGGTCTACTACGCCAACATCCTTGGGGGTGACCTGGACGTCGGGCACAGTGAAGACGAAGACGACGAGCCCATAGCGGAATCGAGTGAGCTCACACTTCAGGAACTATTGGGTGAGGAACGTCGAGCCAAAAAAGGCCCCCGCGTGGACCCACTTGAAACGGAGCTGGGCGTACGTGCCTCAGACTGCCGTAGCCCTCTCATCCCTTTTGATGAGTTCATCAACGAGCCTCTCAATGACGTGCTGGAAATGGACAAAGACTACACCTTCTTCAAAGTGGAGACAGAGAGCAAGTTCTCCTTCATGACTTGCCCGTTCATCCTTAACGCCGTCACCAAGAACTTGGGCCTCTATTATGACAACCGTATCCGCATGTACAGTGAGCGAAGGATCACAGCTCTCTACAGCCTGGTGCAGGGACAGCAGCTTAACCCCTACCTGCGTCTCAAGGTGCGCAGAGACCACATCATCGACGACGCGCTCGTCAGGGTGAGTCCTCGTTATCCCGGCCACTTTAGCATTTTACCAGAAGATACGAGCAGACAGTAAATACGTAGAGGCCGTGTGATATTCGAGATGTGTGTGTGTGTGTGTGTGTGTGTGTGTGTGGTTTCAGCTGGAAATGATCGCCATGGAGAACCCAGCTGATCTGAAGAAACAGCTGTATGTGGAGTTTGAAGGAGAACAGGGTGTTGATGAAGGCGGCGTTTCCAAAGAGTTCTTTCAGCTAGTAGTAGAAGAAATCTTCAATCCGGATATAGGTACGCATCAACTAAGATGATTCCTAACCGGAGGAAGCACAGTAGCAACATTATGCCGATCAGGGGACACCATTGAAACGTATCGTAACAGATTCCCTCATTTTTTTAATGAAGTGTTTTTATGAAAATAATTATTTGCCACGTGCGATATCCTCCCGTCTGTCTAGACCTCCGTTTGTTCAGTTCTATTCTGCAGACTAACTTAAATACGTCGTCACCGATCACTTTTGGTGTGGATGCTGGGACTGGGTACCTACTCAAGCTTATCAATTCTCGTCATTTGATTTTTTTAATTTATATTTTTGATATACCGCATTAATCCTACAAGGAAAATTTGGCTCGGCATTTAACCCATCCAAAGTGAGAACACACACCCGGAACAGGGGGCTGTCACACACACTGGGGCGCCCGGAGAGCAGTTGGGGGGGTGGGGGGGGGGGGTAGTTGTCTTGCTCAAGGGCACTTCTGCCGTGAAGGCGGAGGAAGGGAAGGTGCCGCCCACTCCCCCACCGCCACACATTTTCCCTGCTGGTTTGGGAATCAAACCAGCGTCCTTATTTCCCCAACCTGCTTCTATAACCGTTAGCCCCCAATGGTGCATTATCCAATACGGTCGCCGCAGCAGA
>JBCNYG010000006.1:844571-861348 GCA_039654305.1 Porochilus rendahli | reverse complement strand
CACGGCTGCCCCCAATGGTCCATTATCCAATACGGTCGCCGCAGCAGATCCTGAAATTGAATTCCGTGTAAGTCATTAAATTTTTTAAATATATTTTTTAAAAAAAGAAAAGAGGTTCCCCTAAAACCATCTTGAGTTTCTGCTCGTAATATTTTGAATTGTTGGCGTTTTTTTAGTCCAGGCAGATTGAGATTTTTGGGGGGGGTGGCTTCGCAGAAATATACGTGGTTGTGCAGTAATCGCTGTAGAATTGATTTTAGAGTACAGCAGGCTGATGTTGAACATGTGCCAGCTTCTCAGGTGTGTGTGTGTGTGTGTGTGTGTGTGTGTGTATATGTTTATATATATGTGTGCGTGTGTATACGTGTGCGTGTTTTTTTTCACAGGTATGTTCACCTACAACGAAAGCACAAAACTCTTCTGGTTTAATCCCTCGTCATTCGAAAACGAAGGCCAGTTCACGTTAATCGGAATCGTCCTGGGCCTAGCCATCTATAATAACTGCATCCTGGACGTGCATTTCCCCATGGTGGTGTACAGGAAACTCATGGGGAAGAAAGGAACCTTCCGAGACCTCGCAGATTCTCATCCGGTAACACTGACTCGGCTGTTTCTCGGTTTAATCGAAATGAAATGAGGATCGAGTTTGGCCGAATGTGGCAGCAGGTTTAATAGCGAAGTCTGTATATAGTATTACAGAAGCCCATTTCCACCATTATATTAAAAATGTATATAATTTCATCACTACTGGGGGGAAAAGTCAGCTGGTAATTATATATAATCCTGAGATAGCTAAATTGTAATCATGAGTTAGCAAGTCATAATTAAGGTGGGCTGCCAAGTTATAATTGACATAATAACTCATAATTACCACCTAGCAAGTCATGTGACCTCTCATAATTATGTCTTAGCATTTCATATTTATGACTTACTAACCCATACATACGTCTTAGCATCCCATAATTATAGCGTGATGTCCACGATCTGCACAATTTGAAATGATCATTTTGAGCGTTAGGGGTCTTGGGATCGAATCGTGATGATCTTGAGGGTCACAAAAACGTAACTGTAAAAGATTACAATTTGGCGCCAATCATGATAGAATGTGGGAGGTGTAGCAGAGCCTGATGCACCATCGTAGGGGATCTCGATGAACTTGGAAACACGATTCCTTCAAACTTCATCTCCTGGATGTGCCCCGCCTCCTTCTTATATCCCAAGCGTGCTCGTAAATCATGGCACTCCACGTTTGTTTTGAATCTGGAGATCGTGGACATCATGGCCCAGTGTTTAAACCCATTCTTCGAGACTTCCTATATTATTAATGCACCTGTAAAGTTTTATGCGGAAATAACCCACGTCAGTGTACTGTGGAGGAATCCGAACGTCTGGATGTGCTTCTGCTTTGGTCAGGTTCTACATCAGAGTCTGAAGGAACTGCTGGAGTATGAAGGCAACGTGGAGGAGGACATGATGATCACCTTCCAGATCTCGCAGACGGACCTATTCGGGAACCCTCTCATGTACGACTTGAGGGAAGGCGGCGATAAAATCCCGGTCACTAACGATAACAGGAAGGTTCGTCGTTGGTGTTTTAAGGGGAGAGGAAACACGTTTTCGAATTGACGGCGGTACGGTTTTTATTAACTGTGTGTCTGTGCAGGAGTTTGTAGAACTTTATGCTGAATACATGCTGAACAAAAGTGTGGAGAAACAGTTCAAGGCCTTCAGAAGAGGCTTCCACATGGTCACCAACGAGTCTCCGCTCAAGTATCTGTTCCGTCCCGAGGAAATCGAGCTGCTGATCTGCGGCAGCAGAGTAAGTCCACGCTGCACAGGCTAACAGCCATGTGATCTAACTCGCGCCCTCTTTGGATAATACCCCCGTGTGTGTTGTTCACTTCCAGAATCTCGACTTTCAAGCCCTCGAAGAGACGACGGAATACGACGGCGGCTACAACAAAGACTGCCGCATTATTAAGTATGTCATCAGCGTGGGAGGAGTTTTAAAATCAAAATGACACACACTGGGATTTAGACTTTATGAACTCGGTCAGTGAATGTTGAGGAGTAACTCGGGGGGTTTATTTAGTTATTTTATGTACGTGGTGTACTAATAGGTGGATCAAGTGCTGTTCTGTACCATTTATCCTGGAAGCCATTTTAAAAAATGAAACCAGCTATTAATGTCGTCATCACAGTTAGTGCTATTTATCCCGCGATGTATTAAATCCATGTTCAATTTATTTATTTTTTATTTAATTTCATTTCCACCTTTATGACCCTAATGAAAAGCTGGTCTGTTACGCTTGTAGTCAAGAAACACCCAGCGCACACCCGGGATTTTAATAAGCTGAAAGAAGAGTCATGCCTCGGGCTCACAGAGAATTACGTTAGTTTTTTTTTTTTTTTTTTTTTCTCCCGCGATCCAGTCGGTATTAGGGTATTGTTCCATAAGTGTTCCAAGACACGTTGAGAACCAAAAGGGTGTGGCTTTTATTCCCTATAATTTAGGGCACTTTCAAAATTCAACCTGCAGATCAACTCAATTCCTTTATTCATTTATTTATTTTGAACCAGCTACCAATTCTTTATTTGCTTCTTTACCCGGCCCATATTTGTGACCGATTGCCCCGGTAATAGCCAGGGTAGCCCCAGATATGGGTCTCGCGTAATAACTAGCCGCGTGTGAGCTTGGTGTAACCTGACTCTGAATAACATCAACAATGTGTGAGACTATCAACCCGGAGATCGCGTTCCAGGTTGATGCTGCAGCCATCCGTTGTCAGGAGTCCATGAGAGCTGATTGGCTAAGAATTCACTGGAGGGCGGGGTGGCTTACGTCTGTGAGCTTATTCAAACTAAACGGGTGGATAATGCTTTCCCTCTGAGTGCGTCAAGTCGCCCCCAAGTGCGAATGTGCAGCAGTTCGTAAAGATGAGGAAAGCAGTATTTCGGGTCATGGAGGGGACACGTGCTTGTTTATGCCCCTCCTTGATTAAGGGTGGGCGTTTGTGATAGTGAGGCAAAACTGAACAGGTGGGAATTGGCTACAAATAAGTTCGGGAGGAAAACTGCGAAAAATATTTTTTAAACGGTGTGTGAGGTGAGATGATGTTCTCATGAGTATTTAAGCAGTTTTGATGTATCCCCCTTTAGTCCACCCATCTTCACAAAGCTAGACCCATAGGGTACAGGTGGCCTGTAGATTCTGACTGAAACAAGTTTCCTCCACTGCTGATGCCACTTCTTTAACCTTTATACTTGATCCTGTCGTAAGTAAGAAATAAAAGAACTAACTGTTGCGCCTGTAAGTTGTGGGATTTTAAACTGAAGTGTGACTTTTAAGGTGCTAAGTCTCTCCTATAAAGTTTTCTGACGTTATTATAAAGCACTGGGTGGGTGAGTATACATCTGTGATGATGATTTTGCGTGTGACCGCAGGGACTTCTGGGAGACAGTCCACTCGTTCGGACAGGAGCAGAAGAGGCTGTTTCTGCAGTTCACCACGGGAACAGACAGGGCGCCGGTGGGAGGCCTGGGCAAACTGAAGATGATCATCGCTAAAAACGGTCCTGACTCGGACAGGTAAAGACAGCACCCGGCAGGGCTCTGACAGAGCGGCTCCGATGTGTCGAAATGATTTTCAGTCTGAGTAGACGCGTTGTTCAGGGAGAACCCTACCTTTACCCGGAGTCAGCTGGGATAGGCTGCACCTTCCCCCCAACCCTAATACGGGATAAATCGGTTCAACCAAAGTCGTGGCACTCGCGTGACCAAGAAAAGAAACCAGCACTGAGAGTGAAGTTTGAATTACTGATAATGATGATCAGAAAGATTAAACTGTTCAGATGGTGATAATTTACAGTTTCTAGGACTTTGAGTCAGGACTTGAGGACGTGCGATGCTTCACTAATTTCTCCTGTGTGTGTGTGCGCGTGTGTGTGATCCCTCAGGTTACCGACGTCTCACACATGTTTTAACGTGCTGCTCCTGCCTGAATACTCCACCAAGGAGAAACTTAGAGAGAGACTCCTGAAAGCCATCACTTACGCAAAAGGCTTCGGCATGCTCTGAGGCACCAGAAGGAGGACCAGCAGCATAAAAAGAAAAAAATACAGCAACGAGAAAACTTTTACCACCTGATCGTCAAAGGCAAAATCGTCTCCCAACAACAATATCAAGTTTTCAGTGTAAAGGATGTGAAGTGGGTTAAAACAGGAAGTGGTGACCGGGTGCCTGTGCCTAACTAAAGTAGATAAAACCACACTGGACTCCTCTCTCTCTCTCTCTCTCTCTCTCTTGCTCGCTCGCTCATGCTCTGTCCACCCCCCACCCCCCCTTCTCTCCCATATGTAAGTGTTAAGTTTCTGTTTAATTTTTTTTTTGTATGCACTGAGATTTAGCACTATTTATTTTAAGGGATTTAAAAAGAAAGCCTGTTGTTTTCATTTATCCAGCGCACTTGTTTGAGGTTAGAGACCTTCAGGACTCATCGACGCATACGTTTATTTAAAAAAAAAAAAAAAAAACCCTAACGAAATCTGAACCAGAACAAAAGGGAGAAAGAGGACGGATAGTCGGTGGTTATGGTTAGAACTATTGGTTGAACTGTGAAAGTGCACTTAATTAATATTCAGAATGTCTGTGTGTTTTCATGTCGTCATGGCAACTCGTCACGGTTCGTAGGTCTTCCCAGGTCGGTCCCGTGTGCCAGCGGCGGTTCGGTTTTTTTCTTTTTCTTTTTAAGAGGTACAGAGTGGCCGAGCACCGGTTTCCAGAACCTTCTCTGCAGGTATTTATTGAGGTGAAGAGCGTCGGTGAAGTTGTGCTGCTTGCTTATGAACAGTGTTCTGTATTTAGCTGCCGAGTCTGAGGTCTTGCTTCGGTGTGATGTGATACGATAATGTGTGATACGATGGATGCGATCAGATCATGTAAGCAGAGAACGCAAACTGGTTTTTGTTTTAATTTCACGATCGCTTTTCCACTTTTAAACTAACAAGATGATTTAAGAAATTCAGATCCCACTACCCGGATTATTTTTATTTGCGTTTTGTCGTCTATACGGTGACTAGTTGAATACATGAGTCCTTTAACAGATACTGGCACAAAATATCTCCCATCATGACGTGCCAAACGTTTAATCATACACCCATCATGGTATGGCTGGAGTTCACTGTTAACGAAGCCCCGGACCCAGAAATCATTTAATAAAGGGTTCTTGTGTTGTCGGGTTTTTTTTTTCTCTCTTCATCTTCCTGCAAAAACTCTGAAAAATGTGTGTGGTTTGTTCCATTGCTGACAGCGCTCACATAAAGAACTTGATATTGAGAATGAAAGCATTTAATTAATTGTTTCAAGTTATTCTTAAATAAATAAAAAAACAGGGGGAAAAAAAACCCTGTGTGTGTGTGTTGGTTAATTCAAGTCTACAATCTTTATTGAGACTATAAAGACGTCACGCTATCCGAAGTAAACTCCGGTGTGTTTGAGTTTTGATTAATATTAACGTGTAATTTTTGCGATATGATCATATGCATTACAGACGTACAAAACTAATAACCTTCATATAAAAAATATACACAAGTACGAAGTCTATAGAATCTGGAACCATATAACTCAGACATTCAAATTAATTTGCATATGTTAAAAGTGTAAACAGTATAAAGATCTATTATATGAATCTATTGTTTTCTCTTGTAATAGAGGTATTTACTAATGTGGTAATCAGATTAATACGTACAGGGGTACTCAGAGTGTAAGGTACCTTCTCCTGGTACCAATAGGTTATTGTAACTTGCCATACAGTACTTGCAGAATGATGGAGTACCTCCGTGTCTTGGGGTTTTACTGTGCTGTAATCACTTATTGAAGCCTGTCAGGCTGTCTGACTTGTTCACAGATGTAACTTGGATGTGATTAAACATTTTTGGCTGCAAGAACTCTTTGTTAGCGGGTGAAATAACTGGAGGTTGCTACCATTGCCTGTGTAGAATCATTAGCTAGCGATCACAAGGCTTAACTTCTGAAAAGGATAAAACAGTGAAACTGCAGGCTGAGGGACTGCGTACAAGAGAAACGGCAAAAGATTTCAACAGAGAGGCGTTTTGTGCGCAGATCGCAAGGGGCAGAAGAAGAGAGTCGGGAAGAAAAGATGGGAGCTGAGTGAGAAGGATCTACGCAGAATGGAGAGACGTCAAGAGAAAGCTTCTACAAACAAGTGCAGCCATTTTCACCAACTATGGCTTGCCAGATGTGTCTCATAGTGCTAGATGTAGTATACTTCGTGAGGTTTCCAAAATGGGGGGGGAACACCCCCACCCCCACAAATCCGACCCAACTCTGAAAAAAGAACACAAAGGAAAACGTCTGCAGTGGGCACCGAGGGAAATGAAGACAGACTTTACTAATGTATGTGGACAAACGAGATGAGATGGAGCTTGGATGGTCCAGGTGGTTGGGCTCCAGGCTGGATAGTTCATGGACAGGACGCCCTGAGCAGGTTTAGAAGGCAGCACGGTGGTGGAGGAATCATCAACAGTGCGGCCCCTTCAGAGTAGAGCATGACGTGGAAATCGATTCTCAGAATTACTGCAAGTTTTTTGAGAGCAACCTGTTCAAACAGTGGAACGAGCAGAAACCTGCAGCTTTCAAATCTCCGTGCAGGACAATGCTCCTTCGCTGCACAACTATTTTTTAAAAACATGATCCCATTCTCAGATCACAGAATTGAATGGGTTCTTCCCAGGCCCTTGCGTCACCCCTCCACCAAGTTTAATAAAAATCAGATCAGTAGCAGTGTTTCACCGAACAGCCTATTGACCGCAGGTAGGTTTCACCATTTTATATTGGTTGTCCATAACTATCATTAATATAGAATTCACTGTCTACATAAAATCCAAATATAACGGTAATACTATAAAATGCAAACTTTCCTTTTTAGAATATTATACTCTCATTACAACTCAAAACGAAGGAGTTTTGATGAGCGACTTCCAAATGACCCCGCGCTTCCTGTATAAGTGTCCTCTGTAATGTAGTTCGCTACTCGAGACAGAGGTGGGGGGGTGTAATTCAGTCCACATTAACACTGAGGTTGTGACACAAAGACACTTTACTGAAATAACGCAGTCTTAGGATTGATTGATGATCACAGGTTACTTTCAACATCGACCTTTTTACACATTGGCGTGTAGCAGCGAGCAGGCCGTGCACACTGGGCAGGCTCTGGATGTGCTATGGGAACATCCTGTTCGTCCAACCTAAGAGAGTTAATTTTTAAGCGGACTTCTTGCTCATTATTCACATTCCTGAGCTTACATTCTTCCTTCACGGCTCTGGGCTTCTTGGGCTTCCCTGCTGGTACTGTTGAGGATGTGGAGGCAGTTGAGACGTTTCTGTGAAAAGTTGGGGCTGGGAGACGTGGATCTTGAGGCTTCTCAAACCGTTTTTATTTTATTCAGTGTCGGTTCGTTCTGCCCAGCCTTCGGGAATCAATTTGTTCGTGTTAATTTCTTCATTTCATTATAGTGAGAGGACCACTTAACGTAAATGCTAACCTATCTTCACCTTCTTTCATTTATATCTCTGATTAATTTTATTTAAACTTCCAAATTAAACAGAAAATCAAGACAGTGAACACTGTTCTGCTTCAGACACCCCCACCAGACCCTGGCGATGTGCGGTCTGACGTTATCCTGCTGGAGGGTTAGCAGATACATGAGGAAACACGACTGGGGCGAGAATTTTTTTACTGCAAGAATGGAAACCTTAACGCAGCTCGATTTTGTGTCTGTTGCCGATTCTAGCCCAAACTCGTTTCAGAACATTAGCATCCGTGTAATGCTCCCCACATCTATGCCATACTCCACCATCAGCAGCACTTAACCTGAAATGTGATTCCTCGGAAAACAGGATCCTGTACCATCTGAGAGCATTCTAGCCCACGTATCGTCTCCCCCAGTTTAAACCTGCTTCCTGTAACTGACAGCGAACAGTCTGGGAGCGGATCTGTTCTGGTTGACGACGCCTGGATTGCGCCGCAGTAACAGTAACCGAATGAATGTGATTGCGAAAGTGCTAGAGACGAATATGGTGGTCTTGTGGAGGTAGGGACGTGATCCTGGAGCATACGGTCGATCGTTGGTGCTGTGTAATCGTACCATCTCCACAGCCATAATGTTGACACATAATGCTCCAGCAACTTACCTGTGACCTTCTGCTCATCGGTCATCCCAATGACCCGTTCTCACTCATTTAATGTCATCATACCATACGCAGATGGTGCATCAAGAACAGGCAAAATGGTATTTAACGTGGACATTGTTGTGGCTATTTAAGGATTGGCAACAGAATTCTACTCACAATAGGGGAAGGGGCAAAATTTATGTTTGTGTGTAATCGAGTGGAACAGAACAGTCACAAAAAAGAAAAAGAAAAACTAGAGATGCACTCAGAGGTACCTCAACTAGGCACAAATGGATTATTATAACTTGGCGTACACGATCTACACGATCCCGTGCACAGATGAGCTCCAATATATTACAGGTCCTTGCCAGGACCAGGCCCCGCCCCTCACCAAGTTTACTGAAAATCAGCTTGGTGGTTTTTCCAATTTCCAGACTGTAGAAACTACAGCTTCAGTCTCCTCCCCAGGTACCAGATCCAAATCCATCACCGAGCCTTTGAGCTGAAGTAGAATGAAAGATTTGTACCAATTATGTTTTGCAACCATCAAAACAATATCTCCAAGACCACAAAGGGAAGAATCACACATGTTCTTTGAGCAGAAGACCTAAAAAGGTCCACTAACGAAACAGCAATAGGCTATTTATCTACCTATTTATTTATTTATTTCTGCAGGTCACAATCTATCCACTATATGGCAGTAACGTATTGATGGTGTGCTACAGTCCTGTAAAACTGAACCGGAGTTGAACTGGATCACGATCAGCTAAACCATGTTTATTTTACCATTTTATTGAGGAACTATAAGGTAAGCAGGTTCAGATATTATTTTGGCGCTCTTATTAGCATGTGACCGCCCATAGCAATCTGTATTCACATCTTGCCCCGGGCGGTGCACCTGTCTGCAGGAGGCCTCGAGGGAGAACAGAGTCTATAATATTGGCTGGTCGGGTGACACTCACGGGTTCTCTCGTGTGCCAGGCAGTAAACCTGGCGCAGAAAAGCCGGCGCTCTGCTAATAGAGTGTAGCTATGATTCTACATGTGTTAGCAGAAAGGCTGTGGATGAATGAATTCTCATTTAAACATTAGCCAATCAGAGTGAAGCGATTTACATGTTTATTATTTAAAAGTGGAGCCATAACATCAACCTGTCATTTCCTGTTGGTTCACACCCATCTACAACGGCGTGTAAAAAAACACTCGCAAACTTCTTCACCGCTTCTCAAGCAATGATGTAAATGACTGATGACTAAAATGTGTGTGGCACTTTAAAGATGTATTTTCCAAAATGGTGTCACAGCCTCTCAAAGCGCACATCGCTAATCACACCAGCATCCACGGATCATTCCGAATAAATGTTTTTTAGTTTAAAGCTGTTTTGCAGAGTTAGAGTGTAACTACAGTGAATATGAATTATGAACGAGAATGTAAAAAAATGTATTTCATTATTAATAAGTAACAATTCTAACATAAATAATATAAATAATGGTTATATAAAGATATGGCAATAAAAATACATTTTAAAAAACAACCACAATGACTGGTGAGATGGGCGCCGAGGATCTGTTTTTAAATTGTTTATGTATATATTATTAATTAAAAATAGCTCATTTGAATATATTTAAGATGAGAAGAAAATTGTGAATTGAATTTGTTCTGATCTTTAAAGGGTGTCTTCAAAATATTAAAACAACATAACGAGCAATTAACAAAAAAAATTCATCGAGCTTGATACCCAGAGAACTACCCAACTCAAAAAAGTCCAGATTTAAAACTCATGATGGCAGTATGAGAGAGAGGAAGGAAGGAAGAAAGGAAAGACTGACAGGAAAAGGGAGGAAGGAAAGAAAGAAAAATGGACAAAAAGAATGGAAAGAAAGACAAAAAGGACAGAAAGAGAAGGAAGAAAAAAATTATGTATGAATGTACAAATGTACAAAGGAAAGTAGGAAAGAAATAACTAGAAATAATTTGTAGTACAGCTAGGACAGAAAGAAAGGTCAGAGAGAGAGAGAATATTCCTGAATTCTGCACTCTTTTTTATTTCCAGAACTGGATGAATAGAGTACAAAGTAGTTCCGGTCGTCATAAGGTTCAGTGGTATTCCTACACCATCAGGAGTCTTTAAAAATGATTTAACTCTGAAAGAATCGCTTTTATTTTGTTCTGGTGCTAATAAATATACATCCTGTCTTACTTTTTCCTCATCTTCTCCTTTCCTTTCCTCTCCTCACTCTCTCACTCCATCCCTCACCTCATTCTCCTGAACTGCTTCATTCAGAATCTGAAGGCATAAAAAAAAGTTTATTTCTTCATGACGGCGTTCCATGACGTTATTATTTGTATTTTAGAGGCTACGTGTTAATAATCGTATTTACTCCACAGTGCTGCATTCTGGGTTCGTTCAGTGAAGGAGTCTCCAGTGTCAGAGCTTTGTAACAATCATTTCTGAGTCATGATCGACTAGCTGTTTGCTTGAAATAGGTTGTCACCGCCTAGTGGCTGGATGATGAATTACGTCCCATGGCAGTGGCTGCTCTAAGACGCCTAATCCTAATTAGTGTGGCGGGGAGGCTGGCGCCCATCTCAGCCGACTCTGGGCACGGGCGGGGTACACCGCAGGACAACTCACATAAAACCATTCACACTCACACCTAGGGGCGATTTGGAACAGCCTACAGTACCTGTTTTTGGACTGTAGGAGGAAACCCATGCAGGCATGTGGAGATCGACTCCACACAGAAACGGCTAAACCTGAGAATCGAACCCAGGACCTGCTTGCTGTGAGGCGGACATGCTAACAACATATAATAATCATATTCTTTGAAAGCTCTCACAAGACATAGAAAATGAGTTGGCTGGCTGGATTCGACCTGCAGGCCTTGAGTTTGACACCTTTGATCTACAGTTCGTACGTGTAAATAACTCAAAACAACCCGTCACAGTGATTAAACTGCGTATATCCCAGGAGATATCGTCTATTTTGTTTTCTTCTCCTCCCCTTTGTCGACGACCACCTCAGAAAGATCTTCCTCCCTCAGCGTCTTCACTTTGTTCTCCATGTTGGTGAGCCGCTGCTTGATCCTGCTCTGGTAGGACGTGTACTCTGCTACCAGTCTGGCAAACTTTGTGGTCATTACTTCAAGGTTGGTCTCCAACTGCAAGATCTTCTCCTCCAGATCTTTGGGGTCGGCCCCGGCGGATGCCACCGCCTCATCCAGAAGGTTATCCTTCCTGAGGATGGCCTTCCCTTTCTCCTCTAGTGCCTGCTTGGCTTCGGGGTACTCAGTCAGTGCCTCCATGAGGTCGTCTTTAGAGAGTGCGAAGAGGTCGGAGTAGCCCACGCTACGAATGTTGGCGGTTCTCCTGTTTCCGGCTTTGCTGCCTTTGATCCCGAGGATGCTGATTTCTCCGAAGTATGCGCCGTCGCTGAGCACGACGAACTGTGTGACGCCGTCGTCCGCCACCACTGCGAGCTTCCCCTCTTTGATGATGTACATTTCTCGGCCGATGTCGCCCTTCTTGCAGATATAGTCTCCAGGGCTGAAGACTTGAGGCTGAAGTTTCAGGACCAGTTCAATAAGCAGTCCGGCTTCGCAATCCTGGAAGATCCGCACCTTCTTCAGTGTGTCAAGATGGACGTTAATGGCGATCTCTGCTTTAAGCTTATCTGGAAGGTTCTTAAGAACCTCCTTCTCGTCACAGATTTTCTTCTCCGTCCAGAGGTAATCAAACCACTTGATGACTCGGGCCTCGAGATCTTTGCTGACTTTTCGGAACTGCATGTACTGTTTGATGGAGTCGATCTTGGCCTGGAAATCAGCACGTGATGCGTTCATGTTAGAGATCATCGCACCCACATTTCCGACGATGGTAGCGAAGATCAGGACTCCGATGAGGAAGTCAGTGACCACAAACAGGTATTCGACATCTCGGACCGGAGGCGGGGTTTCTCCAATGGTGGTGAGCGTGAGCGTGGACCAGTAGAGGCAGTAGATGTATTTCCTCGACAGGCGACCATACTCAGGGTGGCTGATATTCGGATACACCCACGTATCCGTCCCAAAGCCGATGGTTTTGGAGATGGCGTAAAAGATACAGGCGTTCCAGTGGATGATGACCAGGATGTAAAGAACAAGGTTGCTGATCCGAAAGATGTTGGGGTAGTTAGTTCTGGTCTCGGTTCGATCGAAGAACTCGAACAGACGTATCATTTTGAAGAGGCGGTTGAAGCGTAGTTCGGGGTTGTTGTATCCCACCTTAATCATAAAAATATCCGTCGGGAGCATGGAGAATATGTCGTACTTAAAGTGCGTCATTTTTCTGTAATTCTCCATCAACTTCTTTGTGTCTTTCACCAGAAGTCCTTGCTCGAGGAAACCTAGAAATCATGGATTCGCCATTTTCATTCTTGACAATGGTATTTTTGATCTAATTGGTTGTATTTATTTTCGTTTTACCTGTTCTTGATCTCACGAAGGTGTCCATGTAGTAGATCAAATCGGAGGAATAATCCAAGATCATCCACAGAGTCGTGTACGAGTCCTGAAGCTCATTAAAACACGATCTATAGAAATAAAAACACCCTAAGAGCTCCCACCACCTTCATTTAACGATACGTCATTAAAAACAAAGTGAGCTCGAGTTCTGACCTCGTTATGAGCATCATCAGATTGTAAAACACCGGCCCTGCTACAATCGTTAGCCATCGATAGTACACGTCTGTGGCTGGATCCATGATCCACGAGTTTTTCCTAAAAATATGAAGCTTAAGTCACAGATCGCACAAAGACTGTAGCAGCTGATATCATTTTAATAGTTTACTTATTAATTCTGTGCTCGTTAAAGCTGAAAACCAATGATTCATGATTTACAATCAATCATGTACATGAGGTAATTATTATTTAGCCACGCCCACAAAAAGGTTAAAACGTCAAAACAGCAACTACATGGTGAAAGTACGCATCCTTTATTCATTATCTCCACCTCCATACCGGAGTGGTACAGTGACTGACTGCAGTGCACTACCCAAAGTGGTGCTGCACAAAGTATTGGCAGGTAACTGTAAAAATACAAACTGATCCATGTAATGACCTGATGGAATTCTGAAGACAAATTTTAATATTAATTGCATTTTTAAAGTAAATAATAGAAAAATAATGATCTTTTGCAGGTGAAGAGGTGTGTCCAAACATTTACCTGGCACCTGTTGTGTACTTACTGAGGCTCTTCTGTCTTTTTATCATCTTTCTTTTCCTTCTTGTCGTCTTTCTTTTCAGCTTTTTTCTCTTCCTTCTTGTCCCCATCTTTTTTCTCATCTTTTTTTGTTTCCTCTTTTTTGCTAAAGGTGACATTTTTTAATGTATTCAGTTTCACAGATTGAGGGGTATTTTTTAGTCTTGGGACCACTAAAGACCAAAGGACCTAGTTCTACCAGGGTGTAGTAATTTATGCGCCTACAGCAGCACTAGCACACATTCAAAATGTCCAGAGTGCACTGTACGGGGGTTGAAATCACAAAAATAAGAAAAAAAAATTTAAGCCTTGAAATGAACACTAATATTCCGATTCTTTCTTAGACATTTAGATTCCTGAAATTAGATTCAATGTGTTGAACTTTATTTAAAAGCTTGATTAATACATTTTAAACCTTCACATTTTACTAAAATATTTGATGTTTAATTTTAGTGGTTTTTAAAATTAAAACTCATGTCCCTAATTTTGCTAAAATAAAGTTACCATTCTCTTATGTTAGATTTTTTTTTTAATCTAAGACTAATTTTAAGGGTTTAGAGATACCAGTTTTGACTTTAAAAATCTAAAACTCAGGACTGATTTTTATTCAAATGTATGCTCTCTCAGTCTGCAAGTTTTTATATTTATATACTTTATATTTTTATTAAATGCTTGCTAAGTTAAGACTGTAAAACTAACTGAAAAAACAGAGTTTTAATCAGGAATAATCAGCCTATTGTTACAAAAAATACAGAGCACAGAGTGTTATTATAGCACTTGGCGAATACATTTAGAATTTCAAATTAGATTTAAAAAATTTGCCTTAAATTTAGGATTCACATAACAGTTTTTTCCTAAAATGTGTAAAGTAGCTAGCTAGAAATAGTAAAATGAACATTACTAATCATAAATGTATATATTTCTTTATCTTCTTGCACTAATATGTGAGGTGAACTATTGGCTTAGACTTTGCTTTATTGTCACTCAGATATACAGGTACAGGTATATACAGAACGGAATGGCGTTGCACGTCAAATTGTACATTTAAAATGAAAATTTAGGCATTTTGAAAAAATAATTAACGCAACCAGTTTTACATATTTTTGCATAAACATGTGAATGTTGTATTTTATGCATAAACAAATAGGAGAGTCCTAAAAGTGTTTAAACAGAAACATGAGAATTTTTACAATTAAAATTAATGTAGCCAATTTTATGAAAATGGTAAATAATTTTTTTAACTGTAGTTTGCTCATTTTATTGTAAATCTGCCTGTCAGAAGTAGAATTTAAATGTTTAAGAGTGTTTTGGAATACAGCCCTAGGAATATAACTAAAGTACATTCCAGTAGTCACATCTTTATGCTGGGATGGAAACTCTACACCTCCGAGACTAATTTATTTCTAGCGGGTTCTACTGCTAAAAACTGCTATAATGCCTGAAGGTCGATACATGACTGGTTTATATAGCTGTAAATACACTTCAATACTCACTCATCTGTGTTGTTGCAGTTGTTTGTATTGTAAAGTGCGATTGGCCAGTGACTTCAGAGGAGAGAATCAATCAGTGTTATTGTTCCAAATGAAATCTGTGCTGATGTTAAAACTATAAAACTACTGTTTGTAATTCTAACTAAAAATCAAATAATCCGTGTGATAACAACTGAATGGAACTGTACGTACCGCCCCCTGGGTAGTGTTTACACATCGTCCGTCTGAACTGGGATGAATCAAGTCCCCAGCTTTCTCTACCCAGGTCATGTGACCTCACACCAGACTGCGTCTGCTATTTATTTGACCTGCGAAGATGACACGGCGACTTACTTGCTCTTGTGAGGCTGCTCAAGGCGACCCAACGACGAACGGGCATTGCTGCAGCGGCTGGAGAGGTCTTTGAGCTCAGGACCCCGGAATCGCTCCAGGAAGGAGTCGGGGCGCTCGACCTCAGGGTGCAGCCTGTGGGACGCCCAGTTCCTCAGCATAAACAGGACGTGGGACAGCCTGGGACAGTGGGACAGGTAAGACACCAACGCGGTCTCTCAGTACAGTATGTAGTTTGCTCTTCTGCATCAGATGCACAGCTCATACAAGATCCCAAAGATTTATAATAATAAAATTAGAGATGAAGACGAGTCACTGTTAGCACCAGGAAGTGTGTTTTTTCAAATATCAGCACTTCCTGAAGGGTTTCATTCCTTTATCACCAAACTGTTTTCCAAGAAGTACATCATGCTTTTTATCCGTTTCTAGTTACATTTAGTGGTGTAGAACAACGGCGTTTATGTTACAACAGCTACAGACAGTCGTTCCATCAGCAGCTTCTGGTTATTTCTCTCTCTTCTTGTTGCGTTATTGGTAAACCGTACATCAATGTAAAGTCTCCCTACAGTCAGCTTCACCGCATCAACAATTACATTCACAGCATTTGGCAGACGCTCTTATCCAGAGCAACTTACAGTTATAATTTTTATACAACGGAGCAATTGAGGGTTAAGGGCCTCACTCAAGGGCCCAACAGTGGTGATAGTGGGGATTGAACCGCTGACCTTCACAGCAGTAACCCATCGCCTTAACCACTAACCACCACCGCCCTGCAATTACTCGATTATAACTTCTGACCAATCAGAACACAGTCACAGAGTGGACCTTCAAAATCTCTTCTACTGTTAATTCACGAGGAAGTGTTCTCCTCCATCCAGGTTTATCTGATGATCTGAACTAAAACATAAAACATAATAAACAGATAATAGAAGTGATAACAGAGCAGAGATTCTTAAGGTTTGGAAAAGCACTGCACTACAGGATGTGGGAGGGTGGATCGTAGAGCTGCTGGTCTTGTGTCGTCATCAGACAGGATGAAGTAGAATATATCGAAGATATAAATACACAGATATTCAATAACGTTGAAGATTGCAACTAAGTGAAAATCTGAATGTGTTTGTTAAGCAGCCTCCACTGAGGAAGCGAGAAGCGATATGCTTCACTTTGCGGCTGAACGACCTCGTGAGGCAAGTGAATCACGACCCCTCTGAAGTGTCATCAACTATTGTTGCCTAGGTAACCCTCTCCTATGTTGTCTGTTTACAAATGCTTCTGAGTGAAACTGTGAGCAGTAAACAGCTCGATTCCTATAGGAAGTGTAGATCCTTGAACAGTATCTTCACAATAGTTCACCAATAAATTAGCTTATGCTATCATAAACAAATATTTTTGGAGACATGGACCTAAATTCAAATTCAAATTTCAAATTCAAATTTTATTTGTCACATACAGATTACGGGCGGCACGGTGGCGTAGTGGTTAGCACGTCCGCCTCACAGCAAGAAGGTCCTGGGTTCGATTCCCAGCTCG
>JBCNYG010000006.1:828699-839630 GCA_039654305.1 Porochilus rendahli | reverse complement strand
CCAGTGGCGCAGTGGTTAGCACATCTGCCTGAAGCTAAATGTCTGTTCCAAAATGCCCCTTGGCATGAGTGTGTGTGTGTGTGTGTGTGTGTGTGTAGAGGTGGCATGGCAAGCCTTCCAGTGTGTACCTCACCCTCGTCCAGAGAGCTGAGATGACCCCAAGCCTCCCCGTGACCCTAATTAGAATAAATTACTTGGAGCAGTGGGCTGCCACACACAGTGGGGCACTCGCAGAGCAGTAGGGGGGTGCAGCTCACTCCCTGACTATCCAGACATGCACAATAGGCTAATTGGCTGTTCCAGATTGCCCCTAGGTGGGTGTGCATTGGCCTTGCGATGGACTGGCAAGCTGCTCTGGGTGTACCCTGCCTTCACCCAAAGTTTGTTGAGTTAGGCTCCAACCTCCCTGCGACTCTCGAAGGACTAAGCAGTTCGGCAAATTAATTAATGAATAATATAAATGCTATATTTCTCACATTCCAGTGGATGTAAATATAATAAAACATTTATTCAAATAAATCTTGTTGTACATGACCTGATATCAAACTCATGTTACACACACTGAAGGCTATCAATATATATATTGGAGTGGGCGGAGCTCACATATGTTAAATTAGCTACTCTTCAGATCATGCAGTACTGGGAAAATTAGAAAAAAACTAAAATACAAAAACACTGATATAAAAATTTTAAAATGCAAATATGCACCTGACACGCAAATAAACAAGATTGTTTTCAAAAAAAAAAATCACTGATCATCATCGTTCCCATAAACCAATCATTGGTCAGCATTTCACCCTAAACCAATCGCTGTTCACCATTCCCATTAACAAATCAATGATCCTCACTGATCCATAAACCAATCATTAATCAGCATCATTGCCACTGATTAATGATTCATCGCCATTCTTCCCTTAAACCAATCACCGACCAGCATTGTTCCACCAACCAATGACTGATCACCATTATTTCATAAGCCAATCACTGATCAGCAACTAAATATGTTATTCAATGAAATAATTAAATTAAACATAAATAATCAGCTCGCGCTGATGTAAATTGAAAGTCACTTCATTTATTTATTCTGTGTGCTCTCCATTTCTGATCAAACGCCAAAAATACTGATTCGCCATGTACCACAGGTTCTGTATGCAAATAACTCGGACGGTTCGATTAAGATGCATACGAGCGGAAGGAGACTAACTGGGTGATGTTTAGTGCACTTATTAGTAACTTTCTCCGTGGAAATATTCGGCAACGGGACAGTTTTTCGAGCTCAGCTGAGTTGACAATCCGGCTGAAGTTCTCCAAAACCCCTCAGGAGAAAACAGTGTTGAATACCCTCCCATCCGCACCCCCCCTCTTTCGGAAGAATAATGGTACGGTCCTGACTCCATTCAAATCGTGCTTGGAGTGTGCGCGAGCGCCGTGTTTAACACAGTGACGCGGCGCGCGGGGTCACAAGATGGCCGCTACTTCATATCTAAGAAAACAAGAGAACCAGTCCGCCGCGCGGGTTAATGTAGGTCTGCTGTGCTGAAGTGAAGGAGGAGATGTGATGGACGCCGGGGAGAAACCGAGAAGGCGGGTGACTCGGGGCTGTAAGCGGTCTGTGGAACACGGGGAACAGGGGGAACATGTCCCCGTCCTGCGTTCCCTCAGCACCGGGAATGTCCGAGCGCAGTCCGCCGCCATGGAGGAAGGAGACCGGGAAGCGGAGGAGGACAGCACGCTGGAGCAGAAGGTGTCGGCGCCGCGGTACAGCCTGGTGCGGGAGGTCGGTCGCGGAAGCTACGGGGTGGTGTACGAGGCGGTAGCGCGGAGCTCTGGCGCCGTGGTGGCCGTCAAGAAGCTCCGCTGCGACGCGCCTGAGAACGTGGAGCTGGCGCTGGCCGAGTTCTGGGCTCTGACCAGCCTGGAGAAGCGGCACGAGAACGTGGTGCAGCTGGAGGAGTGTGTGCTCCAGAGGAACGGCATGGCGCAGAAGATGAGCCACGGCAACAAGCGCTCCAGACAGTACCTGCGCCTGGTGGAGACCTCACTCAAAGGTGCTGCTCCAGGCCACATTACACCCCGTACCCACCACCACCGGGGTACCACCTTCATTATAACCCCCCAGGGGCTGATAACGCTTACATAACGCTGTTTATCAACGGGGCGGGGCTAAGAACAGCCTTAACCCGGAAGTGTTTAGTGATTGTTTCTGTTTCCTTAAAGGCACACCGTAAATGTCCATTTCCTCTCTCAGTTAAAGCCACGAGTTAAGTTTAGTTAACTTTGGAACCGGTTCTGGATCCTACCGAGTGCTGAAAATGTCGAAAACCAAACCTGTTTGTGATGTTGAAACTTGGACTCTGATTGGTCAGAAACTTGTTTCATCAAGCTGTAACAGCTGACTTACAGGAACAGGAGCAGGGACTTAGCAAAGCGTGATAAAGTAGAGGTTAATGCAGACACCTATAAACCCTTCCAGACTGCATGTTTGCATTTTTTTTTAAAGAAGACAAAACACTGACGTTGTACATTACAGGCCCTGGTAGATCCTGGGAAGGGGCAGAGATTCGTTATCATTGGGGCGGCGTTTCTTCCTGGGGGCAGGAGTCATAATCCACATGTTCTACTGTTAGAAACTAACCTTTTGAAATGCACCTTTTAAGGTATCATTGTATTGAAGAAGTCTCCAGTTTCAGTGCTTTGTCGTCATTGGTGAATTTTGTCTTAACATCGAAACAATGGCTGGCGATGAAACGACTGTTTATCGCTCCTGTAGCAAGTGAGAATTGGACCTGACTTATTTTCTCAGAAAAACATTACATCGAACAAATGTAGCTTTAAGGTACATGTCTTGCGGGCAGAAACGTGTCCTCAGTGTAGCCGTGGTGGTATAGCCCACAGAGATTTAATAAAGGAAAATAAATATACAGAGTACTGAACCTTGAGGTATTCTACACACACAGTGATGAAATAGAACCTGTCCAGGGTAGATTTTTTAAAATATATAATATAAAGCCAGCCTGAAAGAGTATGGTTTGGGAATTCTGGCTTTGTATGGAGTTTAATTCAATGTTTAGGAGCTCCAGTCTCAATCCATTGATCGTGATGTGAACGTAGAATCGTACATGTCCCAAGAGCCGAAGACTCGGTACCCTCAGACTTCCAGACTTTTCTCTCTGGTCTATTGAAAGAGGTACTGAGGGGCACGTGTTATGGAACCTGTGATGTTTAGCTCTAATTTGAACGATACGTTTAATTGTGTTCCTTGTTATATGAGGAAACCGATCGCATTACTTTTTGACTCACCCTCGAATTTTAGAGTTATTTAGTTATTGTTGTTTGTTAGTTTAAGCAGGGTAGTAAGTGGTGATGAACGAATGTAAATCTGTTCTGGTTGATGATAATGAAGGTTACGTTGTTGTTGATCGCTGGTTAAGGTTTCTGTGTCGATGCTTCTCAGGTGAGCGTGTGCTGTCGAGTCCGCAGGAGCCGTGCTACCTGTGGTTCGTGATGGAGTTCTGTGAAGGAGGCGACCTGAGCCAGTTCATCCTGTCTCGGCGGCCCGACCCGGACACCAATGCCAGCTTCATGCAGCAGCTGAGCAGCGCCGTGGCCTTCCTGCACCGCAACAACATCGTGCACCGAGACCTGAAGCCGGACAATATCCTGATCTCGGAGCGTTCCGGAGCCCCGGTGCTTAAGGTGGCCGACTTCGGGTTGAGTAAAGTGTGCGCGGGACTCGCGTCCGGACCCGGGAGCGGAGGCGGCGCAGACGCAGAGGACAGAAATAAATCCGGGGTCAACGTGAACAAGTTCTGGCTGTCGTCAGCGTGCGGGTCAGACTTCTACATGGCGCCCGAGGTGTGGGAGGGGCACTACACCGCCAAGGCGGACATCTTTGCCCTGGGCATCATCATCTGGGCGATGATCGAACGGATCACCTTCATCGACGGCGAGTCGAAGCGCGAGCAACTCGGGACATACGTACGCCAGGGTTCCGACATTGTCCCTGTAGGCGAGGCGCTGCTCGAGAACCCAAAGATGGTTCTGAGCATCCCGCAGCGGCGCCGCTCTCACATGTCCTCGGCCCTCCGCAAGCTCCTGCAGGACATGCTCGCCGTCAACCCGCAGGACCGACCCGACGCTCAGGAGCTCCACAGAAGAATCAATCGCGTCATCTGTGCTGGATGAACACGAAAGCACCCGCACACACTCACACACGCAGGTACGCCTTTCAAAAGAACTAAAAACGAATTTCATACGATATGCGACCGGTTGGGGGCGGGGCTATGCGTACGCTCGGTTTGTGATCTTGTGGTAAGTCCAGTTGTGGAATCTACATGCTTAGCAGGCTAGATAGCTGCTTCGCTCTGATCTCGATGGTGGTGAGTGGCTGTGGTTGTCATGGTGATTGATTATGGGATTAAATTCCATAGAAATTATTTGGCGAAATAAATTAGTGACGCGAACTTGTTCACTTGCAATTAGTCATGTTAACAGAGTTATTATGGGATGGCAGGAGGGGCAAGAGGCCGGCTCATATTTGCATATTCATTAATGTGTTTACGTATTCATAGATTGTGTTTCAGTTCCACATTAATGCAGAAATCCCACAATGCACTGCAAGATCAAAATATAAAAACTGTGTTTTTAAGGCTAATTAATAAAGAAATAAAGATAAAAAAACAAGGTTTTTAAACACGGACCTTCAAGACGGACTTTGCCGGAATCACTGGACGCTGATGTAAGTGCTGCACTGTAGGTAGAGGGGGAGAAACAGAGGGAGAGAGGAAGGGGGGGCAGATGGATGGAGAGACGGGTTAATGGGTGGTGAGCAAACGGATTACTGCTGTTAATGAGTCAGCACATTCTACAGCTGTGTGTGTGTGTGCGTGTGTGCGCGTGTGCTGGATGGATGGATGTCGTCTCTCTGCAGTGCTGATGTAGTCACATGCAGAATTTTCTTTAATTTGATTGGATGGGGTGCCCCTTGGGGGTGGGGTTTGTTGGCGGCTGCATGAAGAGAATCAAACGGAGTGAATAAAGAAACCAAAACAATGAACAGAATAATTCTTCTTTCCGTTCATTCGATTTACAGCCGGAACGTCACGGTGGTGTAGCGGTCAGCGCGTCCTCCTCACAGCAGGAAGGGCGTCAGCCTCCCGGCGCCCCGTTTTAGGATTACACGGCTTAGAAAACGAATGAATGAATCAGTGAATGTTTAGTAATTGTATGTGCAGCTCAAAGAACTTTCCAGAAGAAGGAGAAGTTAAACTTATTCTTATTAGATGACAGATTCTGTGACGGAGTGAATATTTAATTTATTTTAATATAATAACTTTTTTATCGATTAAATCCCCAAAGATTGTTTTGTTCTCAGGCTGTAGGACGGTAAGCTTGCTTTACTGAATAAATAAATCCCATCATTAAATTACAGAGAGTTCTAATAGTTTATAATATTGTCCAGGGTGTACCCCATCCTCGCCCAGAGCCGGCTGAGATGGGCGCCAGCCTAACCGCGACCCTAGTTAGGGTTAAGCGCTTTGGAAAATAAATAAATAAATGAATGAAGGACCTCCATGTTTATAATTTCATAACTTTCCCTGCTGTTTAAGTTTATAGGTATCGTTTCAGTATCGAGGCGTTTTGGGCAGGTGTTGTCGAAGTCGTCATTTTGATAGCATGACAACACGCGTGTGTGTGTGTGTGTGTTTGTGTGTGTGTCGCCAGGCTGCTGTTCTTCAGGACCCCATGTTTCTGTGCAGGCGCCTGACAGGGACGACACCGAGACCCTTCAGATGGCTGCGAAGATTCCCGCGCTGTTCCCGGTTGCTTCGGGGTTTTATCTTAGTTTGCAGAGTTGCGTAGCTGCAAAAGTTAGCTAGAGCTGCTGCCTGCTTTCCGTCAGAGCGTCTCTGACCTCCGAACTCACGAACCCACCTGAATGTTTAGTTTAATTTTTTTCTTTTTCCTTTCTCTCTTCTCCTCTTTGCACACTCGACACACCTTGCAGTCACACCTTGCACTTTCCGTGCCTTGAAGTTTCCACCTCATTTTGGAGGATCCTGTTCACACACAGTTACGCAGAGATCATCGCGCGGCGTCCACGATCTTCACTTTGATCCTGGAACACAGTGTTACCATAGTTACTTCGCTCGGCCTTCAGTGTTCAACGTTAAACGTCTGCACTTTTCAATGGTTAATGGTTTCCTACATTACCCACAATGCCGTGCGTATAGTGACGTAGCTGTTGTCATGTACGTAACGCGGAAGCCTGTTTTTAGCACAATAATCCTGTTCTCATCATTCATACAGTGAGTGTGTGTGTATATATAGAGTATTTCAGAGTGATCACTCCATATCTCGATTATAACTTCCTGTCTCATCACGTATTACGTAATTATGAGATACTGTCTGATAATACTCAGGTCCTGTGTTTATGACTCGCTGTTGCGTAATTCTGAGAAGACCTCAATAATGTCTTGCTATCTCATAGTTTTGGTCTATAATCTCGTATCTACGATCCGTTAATTACTTGCCATCTCAAAAGGTTCCGTAGTTAGGACTAGGCGAGACATCACTGAGATCGAGTCTGATCATAAAGATCCTATATTTATGATTTGCTCCTGTAATCCTAACATCCTATAAGTATGACCTCATCTCATTTTTCTAGGTCATAATTATAGGATCTTAAATTGATCATGTCTTGCTATCTCAACGTTACGAGACAGTAATTATAGCTTGTCTTGTTCTTGAATATAGTTAACTACCACGTGAACGATCCTATTAATATCTCATTGAGAATGCTATCTCACATTTAAGGTTCTGTAATTGCAGCTTGGTGTCGTTAGCAAGTTATAATTATTGGATCTTAAATCCATCGTATGTCTTGCTATCTCATAATTGTTTGACTGTCTCATATTAAAGATCCTATAGTTATGACTTGCTTCATTAGTGAGGTTGTGTATCAGTGATATCAATAGCGAGTCGATATCTCGTTAAGATCCAATAATTATGGTTTGATATGTAATTGTTTTGCTATCTCATATTTCACATTCTGTAAGAATATCTTGAGATCTCGTTATTGAGTTACTATCTCATAATATTAAGATCCTTTAATGATGCCGTAGAAAGTTCTACCTTGTTCTTGTGTTGCGTTTTTTATTATTATTGTTGCGTATATATGCACAGCACGTCATCATTATAAGATACTATCTCAATCTGACATAATTGTGAGAAGTCTCCTAACTGACTTTTGCGATCGTACCGTTGTGGCCTGTATAACTGACTTAAGTTCTCATAATAGTATTTATCTTCTCAGTAATGAGGTTAACTTTTCATTTCTATGGAGTTTATTTATGAAATGTTGGACTGTAGGATTGTTTGTGGTGGAAGCAGGCTTCTATAAAACGCACAGGAAACAGATCATCTTCCACGACTTCAGTTTCTCGCGCTAACGAAGCCACCTCGTAGCCCGATGACCATCCGGGTGGTTCTTCATTTAGCTTCTGAGTACAGCCGCGCTGCAGCCCGGGATTCCGAGTCCTTTACTTTGACTGTTTCTACACCGGAGTTCGTGTTTATCCGACGTCGGAAGAGTCGAGCGAAAGGTTTCGTTTTCTAAATGTTAATTTCAGGGCGGAGTTTAACTTTTATTCAAACCACTGAACTTACCGTAAAGAGATTAAACCTGTAAATGTCCTCCGTCTTGATCAAAAACACCGAATGTTTTTGTTTTTCTTCCCCCTCCGGGAATTGTCTGTTTTTCTTTACGACTCAGCCGAGAATCAAACACTAGCTTTTGGATGTTATTTTGTGTTAATGCTTTAACTCGACTCCTTTAAATCCTGTGTGTTTAAAATGGAAACTAACCCACACTCACACAAACCTTTCATTCTGATTAGTTTGAATTTTTTTTCCTCTGACGTTTAGAAAGTCGTCGGTTCAGCGTCATTGATTGCGGACTTTGTTTTTATTTATTTGTTTATTTCTTCCCTCTTTATGGCTGACGCCTGCAGACTGTTGGGACGCTGCTGTTGAAACTTGGATACCTCAGAGAGATTTTTATGAGAATTCCGAATGGAACCAAACGTGTTTTATGTGTTGTGGTGTTTTCGAACCTGATCGACGAATAAACGAGTTGTGGGTGAGTGACGGGTGCGGAGAGACTCTAATCAGTGTGTTTTATTTATTTATTTCTCTTTTCTCTCTCATTGTGTTAAAGGATGATGATGATGCCATCATGCTGTTTTATTTGTGAGAAAGAAAGAGGCAGGAAGTGATTGTTGTTGTTTTTCTGGAATATTCTGTTATTTAATTTACGTTCGTTCTCGACTCGTCACTGGTTCACTGTTCTTATTTTTTTCCATAAAATTCAGACTTCCTCCTCTTTATCTGCTTTATTGCTCCTTGTCTTTCTCTTAAGGAGCGTTTTTTTTCCCTTCTCATCATCTAAACAGTTATTCATGTTTCTTTGTGCTTGTGGAATTTATTCCAATAAATAATGTAAATTAAAATGTTCTTTGATTTATTTAAACTGAAGCGTAAATGTTTGTAAGGACATTAAAGTGTCGGTATGTAAGTTTCTCTTCTTAAAACACATTAACGGCTTTCGCAGGAACCTGAAATAAAGAATCCTACGCAAAATTAAACCAAACCTGAAATTAAAATAGTTAAAATGCTTAATAGTATTATGTATTTAATATTTTTATTAAATATATATATATATTAAAATTTTATACAAGTATGACAGAGAATTTGCATATTTAAATTTTGTCTCAAATTAGAATTATGTTGCTATCGAACCTTTCATTAGAAATTTCACAATAAACTTTATTAAAATACGTCGTCCTGCCAAAAAAGTTAAAAGTTGATTGAATAATTACTGCAGTGATTTTTAACTGCTACATATTATTTAAATTAAACTGATGCAGTGAGTACCTTCACTTTTTGTTCAAGTGGAAATACTTCCAATTTGTTATAATAATGTTAAGAAAAATTTTATATCTATATATATTCATTCAAATAAAGTAGCTTAAAAAATGTTTTTTCACCGAAACAGAAATACGTCTATGTGAAGACATTAAAGTGACGGTATGTAAGTTTTCCTTTCTGTTTTCTTGATACAGTGCTGGCTTTCTTTGTTCCGTAATTACAATAAACAGGAAAAAAAAGCCTGACAGAAAAAGACAGAAAATTAAACTGGCATTTGATATTAAATATATAATAAAGAATTCCATTTTTAATTTGCATTTTTGAAGGAAAATTGGAATTCTGTTTTTAGTTACACTCAATATTTAACTTTGTTTATTGTTTAGTAAACATTTATTGTGTCACTGTATATATTTGTCTTTTCATTATTTTCTAATTAATAAAAATGTCTCACTGAAGAGAAATAAAATTAAATAACTTGTAGTTAACGACTGTTGATCTTTGAAGAGTTTTAACAAACTTCTAATACAGTTTATCTTCATGAGCCGTTGCTATAGAAACGATCACGTACTAGAATATAAACCCGTCCTAGTGGCAGAACATCAATCGACCCCTTCTGACCGATCAGAGCGAACTTTAACTTCAACGCTCTCCTCTGTCCCTGTGTTGTCGGCGCTTCACACAGTCATGCGTGAGGAAGAGGATTAAATGTTCCTCTAGCCAGAAAAACAACACGTCCGTATCCTCTCACCGTGCCGCCGCTTCAGATTTCACTCCCCGTCCGGCTGCCGAGCGAATTAAACACAGTGTTGTTATTCAAGTGGACACAGAGACATCTGTCATATTAAAACTGAAAAACAAGTTTAAAAAGTTTGTGTCCTTCACACGCGGGCCTGGAGGCTGAAGCTGATCTGTTCTGCGATACACTGACGTCAACAAATTAGTGAAAAATGTTTGAAGGATTTCTGAGATGGCTGGGGCTTGACCTTTGAAGGTCACTGAAGGTCAAAGGTAATTATCTCATTTGGAAGTCTATACCTGGTTTTCTATTGATGTTCCACGGTAACGGCTCATATAAGTTATAAGCGCTCTGTCTCCAAAGAGCTCTGACCTTGACCTTTGACCTTGAGATTCTAAAATCAAATCAGCCCTAGGACTCAGGTAGGGTAATGTCCCCGCCAAGTTCGGTGAAAAAGCATTACTGGAACCTGTGAATATGGACCGTGGTATGGAGTCCTCATATTTCTACACTGGCTACATTTTGTTGCTTTGGACCTTTACCGCCACCTGCTGGATTTTGAGATATATAGCATGACTTCCATCAAATGCAAAAGTATGGCTCCGCCTCTGTGAGTCTTTTAAACCCTTGTCTTTAATAAAACAGGGTTTTTGGAGCTCTACATTTCCATTTCCTGTGATTTAAAGTCTTTGCGTAAAAACCATGTTCCTCAGTCTGGATGAAGCTCAGATGTTGAAACAGAAGTCCAGTGTTTCGATGCATCGTGCTACAGGACGGTTTCTGTGAGGAGGCTACGGTTTTGTCTGTATTTCGTCCAAATGATGACAAATGATTAGGTGTTTTTCTTCAAACCTTAATGACATTAAGGACAAAGTTATGAGGAGATGGGCATAGGTTGGGGCGTGGCCATTTGTAGGGGGATCTGCTTATACATAGATAACAATTATTCCACAACCTCTGATCTGATATAATAATTATTCTTGAGGCTTTAGGTGAGTGGTTTATTAATCATATCAGATCAGAGGGAGTGGAATAATTGTTTTAAGTGAATAAGCGTTGCAAGTGAGTGAGTGAGAGAATGAGTAACGAAGTTAGAGTGTGAGAGGGAGTGAGAGTAAGAGATTGAATAAGAGTGAGAGAAAGTGAATAAGAGAGTGAGTGAGAGAGAGAGAAAAAGGGAGAGAGGAATTGAGTATAATATACACTCTTACTCTGCGATGGCCTGGCAAGCTGTCCAGGGTGTACCCCGCCCTCGCCCAGAGTTGGC
>JBCNYG010000006.1:800567-818322 GCA_039654305.1 Porochilus rendahli | reverse complement strand
GCCCCACTAACGTCAACACCAACAGCCCCACTAACGTCAACACCAACAGCCCCACTAACGTCAACACCAACAGCCCCTCTACCACTAACGTCAACACCAACACCAACAGCCTCACTAACGTCAACACCAACAGCACCACTAACGTCAACACCAACAGCCCCACCACTACTAACATCAACAGCCCCACTAACGTCAGCCCCACCAACAGCCTTTAATAGAAATGAATTAAAGATTGATATTTAATTAATTAATCAACCTCCATATTTCATTGAATACTTTTTTGTTTAAAATGTTAAATGGCGATGATTATTATTATGATTATTATTATTATTATTATTATTAAAAATAAAGTTTATTATATGAAGTAAATTCCTTTGGTTTATTTTGTAGCGATGCACGAAACATCGAAGCGTCTCTCTCAGACCCTGAAGGACGTGTACGAGTCGGACTGGCAGGGTGTAGATGATTTGTCTGTTATAATGCAGGTAAGAGCTCCTCTCTCTCTCTCCCCCTCTCCCTCTCTCTCTCTCACACCCCTCCGCATCATTTCTGTGATTAATAATGAAATATTAAAGAGTGTTTATCTCCGTCGCGGTCTCAGAGCGAGGACCTGCTGTGGAATGATTACGAGGAGAAATTGAACGATCAGGTGGTTCGGACGATGGAGAACTACACCGGCCAGTTCCCCGAGGTCAAAGTGCGTATTCACTTCATCACTACAACCATTAAAAAATTATGAACTTGTTAAGAACAATTACAATATAATTAAAATAGAACTCAAAGTTATTGTAAAGAATTAACTCTGACATTTGTTTTCTTACATAAAATGAGAGTGAAATATTTAATTAATAAAAATATGGAAAACGTTCATAAAGAAATGACTGTTAGGCGGAAATGTAGGAAAATAAGTTGGGGGGTAAATGTATAATGTGTTTATTTATGTATTTTTGATGATGTCGAAAATAATTTTTTAATATATGATGAGTGACACGTACGCCCTTCCTCATAAAAGGATATTTAAAAAATATTTTCTTGAAGAATAAGACATGAAAAAGATATTTTCTGAAACTTTAAAGTGTGTTTACAAGCCCGTGTGTGTGTGTGTGTGTGTGTGTGTGTGTGTGTGTGTTAGGAGCGAGTTGCTAAACGTGGACGTAAGCTGGTGGATTATGATTCGGCTCGTCATCACCTGGAGTCGTTGCAGAGCACCAAGAAGAGAGATGAAGCAAAAATATCTAAAGTCAGTTGATGTTTATGTTTATATTTATATTTAATCATACACACTCACCTGATGCTACTTGACGATGTTGGCGTCGATGTTCTCCAGGCGGAAGAAGAGTTCAATCGAGCTCAGAGTGTGTTTGAGGACATAAACAAGGAGCTGAGGGAGGAGCTGCCCGTCCTGTATCAGAGGTCAGAGGTCAAAACAGCTCTACGTGTTGAAGTCTTTCTGAAGCTACTCTTTCTGTTCACCCAGACTTACACTGGCACCTGATCGATCCTCTCTCTCCCTCACGCTCTCCCACGATCCACTGACCGCCATCACTAGGGCAGAGACGCCGTTATCGAGTTCTCTAGATTTTATGATGATGATGATGATGATGATGATGATGAAGATCTCACCCTCGATATTACCGAACCTTTTCCAGGACTTTGTCCCAAACTGTTTTTTTTTCTTCACTTTTATATTCTGTGATAAATCTCCCTCAGTTCAGTAAATATTCACTCCGGGTGTTATTTATATCTGATGTGTAGAGAAGACGTTTCCGACGAAGCACTAATAGTGAAATATTAATAGCGGAGCAAAGCACCGTGCGAGTGCAGCACCACGGATAAGGAAAAAGTGTCGAGTTTCCTGTGGAAAAAATAAAATCAATGTCAATAAAATCCCTATATCGTCCATCACATTGTCCTCCATCCCTCTGTCCTCCGTCCCTCTGTCCTCCGTCCCTCTGTTCTTCCATCCCTCTGTCCTCCGTCCCTCTGTTCTTCCGTCCCTCTGTTCTTCCGTCCCTCTGTCCTCCGTCCCTCCGGCGTACGTGTACTCACGAGAACCCGGTGTTATTCTTTCATAGCTTCTTCTCTCGAAAAGGAAAAGCGTGGAATGTTTCTGGGAGAGAGTGATGTTCAGAACGAGCGGTGTATAATAGTCGAGTCACGTGACGTGCCGTCGTGGTTAATGAGGTGAAATAAGTAAAGAGCTGATGATGTTGTTGTTGAAATGTTCTGTAAAGCGGCGGGTTCTAAATGGTGGACTTTACGTGTCGAGACTAAGATTGCGTGTTCGGTTCCCTCGTTTTTATTCCCTTCTATGAACGAGTTATTAAAACGAACTCCTCTTGATGTACGTGGGAGACGCGGACGGGGTTCGAGAGTTCCTCCAGAAAGCCGTCGAGTAAGAGAACTCGCACGGGGGCTCCGCGTTCAGGCCGCGCCTCCGTCTCTATATTAATGATAAACGTGCTACAGACGAGACCTCGCATGCACAGCTACTGTGCCAAAGGACACACACACACACACACACACACACACACTTTTACTTTAAACCACAGTTGTGATTGTGTTGTGTTGATGCTGATACCATATTAAATACCGCAGTAAAACGCTAGAAAGAAAAATGACTCATGGTGTAAATGATTACACGTCCAGATGTGCACATCTGCTTGGAAGTATTTTGCCCTAATAAAATTAATCCACTTCCTGTTACGTGTACGTGTCCCGTACGTGTTCAGGACATATAGGTGTGCGTGTGTGCGCGAGTGTGCGAGCGTGCGCGTGTGCGTGTGCGTGTGTGTGCGCGTGCGTGTGTGTGCGTGTGTTCTGAGTAACGCCCCGTATCCACTTCCTGACTGATGTTTTGTGTTTTTTCTGCTCTCAGTCGTATCGGCTGCTACGTCACGGTGTTTCAGAACATCTCCAACCTCAGGGACGTCTTCTACAAGGAGATGAGTGGGGTACGACTTCGTCATTTCCTCTCGTCTTTCCTTTGGTTTTTTTGTTTAGTATTTTTGCCAGGAGACGTGCTGATAAACGATTCTCTTCCTCCAGTTAAATCACGAGATCTATAACGTGATGAAGAAGCTCGAGACCCAGCACTCCACCAAAACCTTCATCATCAAAGGTCTTAACAGGTATTTCACCGCCTGCTCCTTGTCCGGCTCTTAATAAACACCCGCGAGAGGTTTAACCAGCAAACTTAAAAAACAGCAGAGCGGGCTCATGCTTCCAAAATGCTTTATTACCGATGTGCTCGTATCTGTAGTGCATCCACGGGACCCAGTTACTCATTTACTGAAATGCTCAATCCTACACTCAGGGTCGTGGGGACAAACCCACACAAGCACGGGGGTAACATGCAGCCCCCGCACAGAAACACCATCTCTGAGCCCGGGGTCGAACCCACGACCTTCTTGCTGAGGGGCGGACATGCTGACCACTACAGTGACCAAATAAGATAATTAGCATAATTAGCAAAAAAAAAAAGAAATCCCTTCATTTGAAAGATGTACGAGGTGACTGGGGTTTGACTTTTTGAAGGACAGTCGAGGTCAGAGGTCGCTGTCTCATTTGAGAGTGCATATATAGTTTCCTATGAGCGTTTCCATAGTAACGGATGTCTATCAGCTCTCGTTTCAAAGTGATATGCACTCAATATTCAAAACTTTGTGACCTTATTCTGCTTTTAACCTTTGACCCCAAAATCAAATCATCCCTGGGACTCGGGTAGGGCAGCGTCCCCACCGAGGCTGGTGAAACTCCGTGCATGGGTGCGGTCAGGGTTAGGTTCTGGAACTGACAAATGCTCCATTTTATGTTGAAGGTAAATATTTCGCACTTTTTGTGCTAAATGGAGCTTTGATGCAATAAATACCTCTCAGATTTTTGGGGGTAAAAGTTTGTGCCCCTCAGAATAAAGACAGCTGGGTTGTTTTATTTATTGTTTTTTTAACCTGAAGCATTTTTGTGTCGTTTCAGTACTGCGTCTAGGAAGAGAAAATCTCTCACCATCTCTGCGCCGATTCCCTGTAACACGGCGTTTCCTCCTGATCACCCGGGTCTGAGTAAACTTAGCGTTCCTGAAGAACTCGCACACAAAAACACAGACACGCGCGCCGTAACTACGCTGTCGGAAATATCCAACTCAGATGGCTCGGGTTCAGCCGAAAGCCTGGCGAGCACACCCAGCCAGCAGTCCGAGGGCGACAGCGTCGAACAACCTGCCACCGATGGGAACGCCACGGAAGACCCGGGAAGTGAATGCGGCAAAGAGGAACGTGTCTCCATGTCGTCTCCCTCAGAGGACACGCCCGCTTCTGAAACCCACGATGAGGAGGAAGAGTGTGAAGCAGAGACCACTCCCACCACGGAGAGTGAGGAGGAGACGGGGACTGACGAGAGAGGAGACGGAGGCGAGAGGGGACAGAGTGAGGAGATGAAGAAGGCACCGGATGTCACGAGTAAGCAAACAGACGGTCCACAACTTCCTGGATTCCTCTACAAGGTGAAGACTTAAAATTTAACCTCTGACCGTAAAACCCATGTATGCATTTCACACCGCGATTACAGCTTTTAAATAAAGTTCTGTTGTACTTTTTATCCATTTAGAGTTATGTTTATAACATTTATGACTTTTGCAAAGAAGCTCTGACACTGAGGCTGCGTTAAATAAACATCTCGGGACGATCTCAGGTTTTAATACATTCAGAAATCATAGTCCCCTCCATAATGTCCATGTGAGTGAACTGTTGCTATGTGGATGATGATGTTTTAAAACAAGCACTTTAATATAAACATTAACGTCATTAATTTAATGAACTAATTTTGTTAGAATTAAGAAGAAAAAAGTTTCTGTTCATCTTCAGGTTCAGTTCCATTTATGAATTAAAAACGATACTGGGCCTAGAACAGAGCCCTGTGGGATGCCATATAACTTCTATTAGGATCTGATGACTGTTTATTAATTCTAACAAACTGGCAACAATCAGTCCAGTAGGATTTAAACCAGGGAGATGAAAGAAGCAGGCTCACCCTTCCCAGAACCCCATGCGCAAGTCAGGATTTTCAGTACCATCGGTTTAGCTGTGATACATTTGAAAACGATCCACATAAATTCAGACATATCCTTGTGGCATGTAACATAAACTGTAACATGAAAACAGATGGTTTGTTAAAGTAGTTGTATGTAAAGTCCTTTTGAATGATCAGTACCGTTATTCCATTTTAATGGACCAGAACCGGACTGCCATCTTGTGGGTGGAAACAAAAGAAGAACAAAAATCAGTCTTGTTGCATTTAAAGCTTCCTGCATGAAGCGTAGATTTAGCTGCTGACGAGTTTAAAGAGATCGATAGCAGTGAGTTTGGTGGTTTTGCAGCCAAGAGCGCTAGTAGATTAGCGATACGCGGTAGCTCGTATGTAAACAAAAACAGCGGGTCAGATTCTGGGAAGAACGAGTGCACAAGTTATCGAAACTGAGCCTGTTTTCATGTCCAATTATTTCAAGACTCAAGAACTGAAACCTTTCTGTTGTCCAGGCTGTCGCTTTGGAGAATCAGGAATCAGACGAAGGTATTCTTCTCCTGTTTACTAAAGGAGATGTACTGCTCGTTTACAACGATGAAGAAGAAGAAAAGGTGAGTGAGAGAGTGAAAATATTTCAAAGGCAATTGAAAGTGTGTGTGTGAGAGAGAGAGAGAATGTGTGAGCTGTGTTGGAAGTCAATTAAAAGTGTGTGTGTGTGTGTGTGTGTTACAGCCGGACGGTACCGTGTGGGCAATCAGAGAACCCGACTGGATCCAGCATAAAGACCTGACTCTCCTCTCTGGCATCGTCACTGAGACCCTGATTCAGCGAATTGACTCTGAATCCTGAGTCACGTCACGCCATTTGAATCCTGACTCAGGATTCAACACGTGGTCTCAGTTCTGCAATCAAAAAACCCAAGTTCCTTCTTCAGCCCTCTTCTTCACTTTCACTAACACGTGTGTGTGTGTGAGTGTGTGTGTGTGTGAGTGTGTGTGAGTGTGTGTGAGTGTGTGTGAGTGTGTGTGAGTGTGTGTGAGTGTGTGTGAGTGTGTGTTATATTTTATTCGAAGAGGAGAGACGTCTACACATCTCTGTAACTGATAAAGAGAGATGTTCTCACCTGAAATTTAAAAAACTTCCGAAAGTACAGCTTGTCTCCGGTCTGAGTGGTGTAGCTAACGGCACACACCAAGCTGCAAACACACACACACACACACACACACACACACACACACACACACACACACACACACACAGTGATATTTCCACTTGATGATCTCTCACATGATACGATGCGAGTTTTTCTCATTAAGTTGGAGAGAGAATGAGGAGTAAAAGTTAGAGGGTAATTAGTTCGAGATGCTGTTGGAGGAAGTTTATCACCTCTGCACTGATTCTGGTTGAGGAACAGGACACTGTACTGAATAAATCATGAAGTAAACTCAGTACCGGAGTCGGAATGATGATTCACTCTGATAGAATCACACGCCCATTACAAGCCAAATAATCGTTACGAGGGAACAGAGAGACAGAAGACGGATTCCGCAACCACGTTAGGAGTGATGCAGTTAAACAGATAATTGTGACATTACTGAAATCATCATCCGTTTAAAAAAGGCCTGTGTCTGAAGCCCTGAAAAAGTCCTGAAGTTTTTTAACCCTCTTTGAGGTCTTACATGTGTGTCCCGATCTCTTTGACTTCATGATGGATGACATCATCGATGCAGGACTCGGGTTTGAGCTCAGCCACGGCAGTGTTGGATGCAGAAAGATTTAATCTTTGAGAACTAGTCTGGAGGTCAGCCTGAGTGAGAGAGAGAGAGAGAGAGAGAGAGAGAGCGGGAGAGAGAGAGCGGGAGAGAGAGAGCGGGAGAGGGAGAGCGGGAGAGGGAGAGCGGGAGAGGGAGAGCGGGAGAGGGAGAGCGGGAGAGGGAGAGCGAGAGAGGGAGAGAGGGAGAGAGAGAGGGAGAGAGAGGGAGAGTCTGAGTGTCAGGTGTGGGGGGAGGGGCGCTTGTCCAGGTGTTATTCAGAAAGACTTTACCTTCACTAAAATATCCTTCACTACTTGAATGCTGTCATTGTGAACGCTGATGTAACTGGAGAAAGTCTCACCAAGAAAAATATTCCTGTACAAGAAATATTACATTATTATTATTATTATTACTACTACATTTAAATTCAAAGCATTTGGCAGATGCTCTTATCTAGAGCAACTTAGTTATCTTTTTTTTTTTTTTTACAGCTTTTTTTTAATCTCAAATAATAATAATAATAATAATCAGTATCAGGTCTGGATTAAACAGTAAAGTACAATTTCACCTCCAGAGAGAAACTTCAAATAAACAACAATGAAAACAGTTTCACCCAAAATTCTGAGGCAGAGTGAGCATCTCCCCCAGCATCAGAGTCTCCGCCCCCTTTATAGTAGATGGGTCTGCCCTCATGAGCTGCCCGAACAGATCACCTGTGTACACACACGTACACACACGTACACACACGTACACACACGTACACACACGTACACACAGGGAGAGAGTAAAATATTTGGTGTAGGATGAAACGTGCAGGATTTGCTCTGATTTTGGATCAGTAAGAGAATCAGAGCCTGTGGGGGTAATAATACCTCACAGAAGAGGAGGTGGATGCTGGCAAACAGCCTGTGAGATGAAATGATTTAGTGAATTGAAACCAGATGCTGATGGTTTATTTTCCCGTTTTAAAGAGGGATAATGATGACGCCACCTGCTGTAAATGACTGTACAAACTGCGAATGTCTTATTTTGATTTAAGTATTATAAGAATAATAAACAGGTTAAAGTATATAATAAGCTAACTAGTGAACTTGAAATAACAGTTCAGGTGTGGACTGAGGAGGCCACCGCAGGACTACAGGACTGTTTTGACTCACAAGGACACACACACACATCAGCGGACTCCACGGACAGCACCCTACCGATACCCTGAACCAGTTCTTTGCTCGCTTCGACCAACAGAACAGAGAGGTTCACAGCGGCCCTGCTCGTCCAGAAAGGGACGACGACCCCGTCCAGCTGCCGCAGCACTGGATCAGAGCCTCCCTCCGCAGAGTCAACGTGAGGAAAGCTACTGGTCCAGACGGACTAACAGGAAGAGAACTTAAAACATGCGCAAATCAATCTTTAACCTCTTTACTGCAATGTAAGGCTCCCATCCGCCTCAAGACAGCCACCATCATTCCTGTGCTGAGGGAGAGAACAGTGAGCCGCACAAATGACTATCGCCAGGTTGCCCCAAGCCCCATCATCACCAATGTTTCGAGAGACTCGTCTTGTCTCACATTAAGGCCGCCGTCCCTGTTGCTCTCGATCCACATCAGTCTGCATACAGAGCAAACAGGTCAACAGAGGACGCCCTCATTACAGCCCTCACACGGCCCTCACACACTCGGACAGCAGGAACTCCTAGGTGAGGAAGCTGTTCGTAGACTTCAGCTCCGCTTTCAATAAAGTTCTCCCACATAAACTGGTTAGGAAGTTGGGCAGCCTGGGCCTTGGGAGCTCACTGTACACCTGGATACTGGACTTTCTTAGCAACAGACAGATACAGTGTGAGGGTGGAGGGGGTGGAGGGGGTGGAGATTAGGGAGATGAGGGAGATGAGGAAGAGGGAGGGGGGTCGGAGAGTGGAGATAAACACCTATAAATGCACTGTAAGGTGTAAGGTTTTACATATACTGTTTTTCATGATTGTGCAGTTATAAAGATAAATATTTTATGTGTTTCCAGGGGATGTAGGTAACATGGTATAAATGTTTATATCACTGATCACTAAAATAATCTAACTGTAGACTGAATGGCCTTATATTCTTCAGCAGATTGATGAGCAGGTACAAATGCTTCTCTGAGGTCATGGTGTGTATTCTTGATGATGTAGACACCCACTTCCAAACCACCAAAAGTTCTGGTTTTATAAAGGTAGTCAGTCTTTTGGATGATTAACAACTTCTATCTTCCTGGGCTGCAAATTGTAATGATTGTGGAATTTTTTACCAGTTGCACTTTATTTTTCAGTATTTTTGATTGCTATCAGAGGTAATCTGTTTGTTTTTCGATGTTGATGATCACTTAATTGTTTTCCGATGCTGAAAACTGAAGGCGGATGTACTTCAGTATTAAAACAGCATAACAGTGCACTAGTCTGTTTGCCAGTAAATGTGGGTTCATGCACAGTGTGGCATGCATAGTTTGTATTCTGAACTCTCAAAAGAGCCACAGCAATTGGCAGCAGAAAAACAAAAACTAAATGAACAAACAAATAAACAAACAAACAAAACCTGTCTAAAAATGTTGGTCACTCTTTTACTGTACCTTATACTAGCTTATATGGCAAGCCGCATGAATTACCTAGAACTATGGACTCAGAAACATACTATCCTTAATACTTTATGCTTTATCTTCTTGTATTACTAGTGAGGACGCTGCTATCTCTATTAAGGGTTAGGGACTTTAGCCCTGTGGTTTCCACCTCTACCACTGCAGTCATGCGCGTTTGTATACCAGGTTGGAAATTCCATGCAATCTGAAACACGGTTATAAGCTCCTTTATGAAACTGCAATAACCTAGTGCTATAACCACAAAATATTTTTCATGTGCATTAATCACTGTTGGGCCATTTTCAGTGTTAGAATCATTCATTCATTTGACAAACTTTTTTACCCTTTATTGGAGTCGGAGGGAGGCTGCGGCCTGTCTCAGCCAACACCAGGCACACCCTGAATTGATCTCCAGACCATCGCAGAGTATGTTTTTAACTTTCAAAAAACTCTACTTGGTGGGCTACCAATACTCCTCTCTAGAAGACTGGTAATATTTAATGCTAAATAATTCCCCATGCTTGTGAGAGTTTCATCTGGGTACTCCGGTTTCCTCTCTCAGTCCAAAGACATGTACATTAGGCTAATTAGCTGTTCCAAATTGCCCCTAGGTGAGTTTGAATGGATGGGTGTGTGTGTTACCTTACTGTGGTCTGGCAAGCTCTTTAGGGTGTACCCCACCTTTGCCCAGGGTCAGCTAAGATGGACTCCAGTCACCCCGCGACCTGAGTAGTAGAATTGTGTGATATCGCAAATGAATGAGTGAGTGAGTGAGAGTACTTTGTGCTTGCAGGACAGTAGTAAGGGTGTAGGTTTGAAACAGATAGGGTCTTTCTGTGTGGAGTGTTTGCCTTGTGACTGGTTGGTGACCTGTTGAGGTGTATGCTGCCACTCACCCGAAGTCAGCTAGGAGGCTCCTGCTGTTCGACTTGACCCTGACTGGTAAGTGACACAGATAATGGACAGATGGATGATTAGATGCTTCGTGATCATAGCACCATACGACTAGGTAACATTATAAACTACAAGCGTCTGCTCTCTCTGTTGAATACCACTAAATCAGTACTCAAGTTACCATCAACGAAGGTGCACATCAACACTCTCTCGAAGAGAAATCCAGATTTTACCATAACAATTTATATAATTTTTTACCCTTGTGTCTGCTTCTGGTGACAATTTTGCTATTAGTATACAGCTAGGTAAAGCACTCAGAAAAACACCCCTAGTTCCAGAGAGGAACTGTGCAGATCACAAATATATGTAATGACTGTATTTACATTTCTTCATGTTGCCTTTTTAAATGGACATTTGACATCACAGAACCAAATGAGTCTCCTTTGTTTTTCTAGGTCAACTTCTACAGTGGAATCTTCCTGCTGGCCTGTATCAGCCTTGATCGATATTTTTCTGTAGTTCATGCTGTGCAGGTGTACTCACGTACAAAAACATTGTTAGTGCACTTCAGCTGTCTGGCTGTTTGGCTATTTTGTCTTGTTCTCTCCATTCCTGATGGGATTTACATGAAGGCTGAAGCAGACCCAAGACGAGGCGATAAAATTGAATGTGTTCCTCATTACCCACATCCAATATGGCGTACAACATTCCGTTGGCTCTACCATCTGTTAGGTTTTCTGCTTCCAGCCACTGTTATGCTCTACTGTTACTCCCGTGTCCTGCTGCGGCTGCAGTGTGGAACTCAAGGCATACAGAAGCAAAGGGCTGTCCGAATAGTCCTTGCCTTAGTTATAGCATTTTTCATCAGTTGGACACCCTACAACATCACACTGCTGGTGGAAACTATTTACACCAACCAAAGCAACAACAATACCACAGCCTGTGAGACCACCACTGCACTGGATGTTGCCTTAACTGTCACCTCCACACTGGGCTACATGCACTGCTGTGTGAACCCAGTGCTCTATGCTTTTGTTGGGGTGAAGTTTCGGCGCCATCTGCTGGACTTGATAAAGCCGATCAGATATAGGATGCAGACCCGTGTGGACACAATGTCTCGCAAGAGCTCCGTGTGGTCTGCGGACACATCACAAACCTCAGCTTTCTGAAGCAACACACATTTTCCCTGAATAAAATTTATAATCATGCATCAAAAGGTTTGCAACATCACAAAATATTGAAAAGAAATATCAAATGAATATTCTCAAAATTGTATAAAAGTTCACTGCCCAGAAAACCATTTAGCATTCAACCCTAAAGCTCATACAAACACATTGAACAAAACTACATTGTTCTATATTATAACAGTCAAAAATTAAAAAAAAAAAAAAGTTTTTTTTTTGATCAACTTCAGACCATATTTTAGTGACTGGCGTTATTAGCGGAGCTCCCAATACAGAGCTTAAGAAGTTCTTGAGTTTTATTTCACACAGAATAAAAAACACAACATACAATCTAACTCAGGTAGGCAAACAGACTTCCAGGTAAACAAATGTTCATGGAGCAAACACTGAAATCAGAAGCTTTGCAGAAAATGAACTTGTTAAATGAATATCTAAACTTTGTATCTAAACAAGTCAGGCGGTTCAAATGAAAGCAGAAATCAGCCAGTGAAGGTTCCGGAAAGCAAACCCAGGTTTGGACACCTATCAGTAAAGACACCTGTATAGAGCTCCACTTTTAGGCAGCTCCTAAATTTATATTTAATTAATTTTTTAATCTTGGATGTAATTATAAAGCTTGGGGTTCATGATCCATCTATTTAAAGAGAACAGAAACATTACAAACGTTTTATCCATTTCAGTTTAATATCAATATTGGGGACAGGCTAGATCAGACAGTATACTTTATATATACATAGGACCATTAGTATTTGGACAATGTCACAGTTTTTGTAATTTCCCCTCTCTACACCACCACAGTGGATGTGAAATGAAGCAGTCAAGAGGTGAGTTACTTGTGAACATCAGTATGTAATTTAAAATGTCTCACATAAAGTACTGGTTTAACCTTTTGCCAATTACAACCATTTTTACACACAGTTCCTCTATTTTTGCAAGCTCAGAAGTAATTCAACTTCGACTGGCACAATTTCATGACCAGTTATGGTCTTTTTTTGAGTATTTTTTGACAAATCTGGAAAATAATACGTCTGCAATATTTACGGAAACTTAAAGTACATGTTATCAAGATGTGTTAGTGTATGTAAAAGAGTCCATCAGTAGTCTGAAAAATGAGCACACATTAATTAGAGGGAGGCCAGAAACTGTGTGGACTTTGAAATTTGGTACATTTTAAAAATACACATAAATAAAATATGCAATAAAATAAAAATACAGCATAAATACACAAATTAATTCAACAACACTTATAGACCTTGAAAACTGTGGAAGTCAACTTACCTGGATGGGCACAGAATTCTTCGCCCAGTGAAGAAAAATCCATTCACAACATCTAGTTAAGCCAAAAACAGTCTCAGGAAGGCAGGGTTATGATTGTCAAACTGTACAATTAAGACACACCTTAATGAAAATAACAATACAGCGGGTTTACTTCAAAGTGAAAAATGACCCAGTGCCAAGGCAGAAAAAATCAAGATGAAGTTAAACAAGAAGTTGTGAAGGGGTTGTGATCCAGACCAGAATGTGTACCACATCAGCCAAATGATAGACATGGGCATATTTGGCTGCCAGTTGAACTGGTTTACAGGTGTTTACTGATGTGACTGCTAATAGTAGCAGGATAAATTCTGAAATTACCTATACTTTCTGCTCAAATTCAGTCAAATAGTACAAAGTTAATAGGAAGGTGCTTCACAGTACAAATGAGTAATCAGAATAAAATAACATGCGATCCATGAATTTCTTAAGGCAGTGAATTTCTTCAAGTGGTTGAATCAGCCAACTTAACTGATCATGCCTTTTACCAATTAAAGAAAAAACTGCAGGCAAAAAGATCCACAAACAGCAGCAACTGAAGTTGGCTACAAAAAGTTTTTTTTTTTTTTTTTTTACAAAAAACTTTTAAAAACACAAAGGCCATATAGCATAGCTTTTTCATATCGTTTGTGTCATCATTCTATTGAATTTTTAGGATTTTATAATAAGTGACCATTGCAAATTGTGAGATTTTTTGTCCATTGTTTTAAATCAAGCATTATCGAGTTTGCAAAGTGTATAATGTCTATGATCCCAAGATAGCAAATCAATAAGCACTTTTCCAGTGAGATATGTACACCAGTCGGTCATGTGCAGTGTGTACTTACAATACGAGCTCCCATTTCTCACCAGGACTTTATGTAAACATTTTAATTGCATACAACAACAAAAACAACAATAATAACAATAAAAATAATAATTAAAAAAGAACCTAAAAAAAGAGTTCAAAATTACTTTAATAATTTGCATGGTGTGCGATGGTACAGCATTTTATTTTGCCCTGACAAGTCAGACTTCAGTAATGGCAAAGCCATTATTTAAAGAAAAATTTTTTTAACATGTTAGGAGTTACATTATACTTCAAATTTTAGGCAAAGCTGGTGGTCAGGAGTTAGAAAAGTTGGTTTTCCCAAGTTTTAATATTTTGCAATTACTGCATTCTGGCATGACAATGACAGTATTTCCCTGTAGTCATGTTGCACTTTCTTTTAATTGTATAGAGGGCAATATAAATTACACATAAATATTAAATATAAACATGTCCAGATATTGCAGCTAGGCCCACTAACGTTGACAGAGTAAAAAAAACAAACAAAAACAAACAAAAAAAAAAAACACCTTACTGACTGTTTCTCTATAATACTAGACTAGACAAGAATATTTTCTTTGAAATAAATAGACTATGTTTATAGACTTTACTACTGGTTTCTCTTGTAGTGTTAAACATGTACTGTGACTCTGTTTTAGAAATGTTTCTCTTGTTTCAAAAATTGTCAATAAAAAAGATAAATAAAACTTTATTGTAAGTATACACGGACATTATCGTACTATTATTGTCATTATACACAGACACAGTCATTCTAGCTTGTGCGTTTTGCAGACAAACACATCAAGCCACTAATAAACAAACATACCATATAAAAATAATGACACATAAAACACATGGTTTGTCATGTGATGCCTTTTCACTGACATCACTATTAATACATCTGGTTAGCTCAGCTGCTCAGAAAACAGGAACTGCAGTGTGGATTTTTTTTCCGTTATGAAGAAATGACAGTGAAGCTGCTACTTTTCTTTTTTCAAAAAATCTTTCCATCTTTCATACAAAGGATATTTAAGTTCTATACAGTAAAGTGCACTTTTGTATATAATCATTATGATTCATCATGATGTCTTCTCTTTCTTCTTAGTCATCTTTCTTCTTTTAAAACATCACATGCAGCATGTATTGATAAAACCTGCTTGCTTGCCCAAAGGCACAGACTCAAAAACAGTTTTTCCATCCTGTGAAAATCCCATTTGAAGGGAAATCCCAAGAAAAGTTTATATGTGAACAACAGTCAACATTCCCAATGAAGTAATGGAAAAACACTCAGCACATGACTGAAAAAACACATGGCTCTGGCTCACAAGCAGAGATAAAAAAAAATAATCCTCTCATAATGTCAGAAAGGGAAATCATTATGATTCTGCTGTTCTTGCAAGAAGTTTAAAAATATGAATGCTTTAATGTGCAACACAATGCTCTTCCATTTTTAAGCACATCAACGGACAAAATAAAATCTTACAAATAGCTACATAATTCACAACAAATGACACCAACATCAGTAAATATTTAGCTTTAACATTAAAACTGAGTTATATATGAACCAATTATCCCACTTCCCAAAGAAGGGAAAACGTTTATACCTTTCATGACAGGAATATGCCAGTAAGACTTAAAATATATCTAGGTTTATAAATAATACCAGTCTAAACAGGGTTTAGTCTTGATAGAACAGTCAAGGTCAATTCTCTCTGCTGATATTATACAGCTGTGCAACTTGAGCCCTTAAATAGATCAAATGGGGTGTAGGTACCCCCCCCCCCCACACACACACAATTCTAATTCAAAAATATATAAAACAATCACAAAATGTATTTCAAAAAATATGTCGGTCAATATACTCCATGCTGATTAAAAAATAAAACTAAAATAGAAATAAAGTGAAAAGAAACAGGTTTTCTAAAAAAAAAAAAAAAAAAAAAATCCATAAGTATTTAGTTGTTTCACTGTTAAAGATGGTATGTTTCATAACGGCACATCAGAACCCCACGTTTTCAAAACCATTTCAGGTTTTATGGCAGTAAAGTTCAGACATTCTCTGGCAAACAAACAGCAAATAGGTAAACATGACACACCAGGGTATTGTACTTGGCCTGAAGTACCCTCTAGACATGAATTCTATTCCACAAAAACAAATCACAGGCTTTTACTTTGTCAAAAGTATACACATCAGGGCTCGGACCTAAAAGCCCAACAGACATTACCTATACACATCAGTGGCCTCATTTATTAACTGAGCATATTTACTGTTTATTGCAGACACATACTTCTATGTACTGAATTTGATTTATTACATTTATCACATTTCCTTTGTGCATGAGGATAAGATGACATTTCTGACCTCATCTGATCTTCTGCTTATATATACACATCAAAACATATTGTATTATTGATTTACATGGCCTGATTAGATGTTAAACGGATTATTGATCCAGAAAAGCTTTGGAAAATTAATATATCACCAAATTTCTGTCAAAATGTGCAAAATTGAAGAGCTCTGGAAGACCACTCAGACTTATTTTATTTTATATTAAATTTTACGGAATTATTTTTTCATCAAACCTTTTAAAATAAGAGGATGTGTGAAAAAAGATATTGATTTTATTTTTCCATTTAAAAATTGGCCACCCGAATGGGGCCTAATAGGGGGCGAAGTGTGGGGTACACCCTGAACAGCTGGCTAGACCATCACGGGTCAAACACACACACACACACACACACACGCACGCACACACACGCACGCACACGCACGCACACGCACACGCACGCACACACACAGCCACTTAGCCTAATGTGCATGTCTTTGGACTTTAGGAGGAAACTGGAGTACGTAGACGAAGGCCACACAAGCACATGGGGAAGATGCTAACTCCACATAGAAACACCCTCGCTGATCCTGGGACTCAAACCCAGAACCTTCTTGCTGTGAGGTGGATGTGCTAACCAATACCCTACCTGCTGCCCTTATTCAGCTTAACCTGTAACCTTAATAATCTACATTGAGTCATCCTCAAACTTACTTGAGTTTACTTCAGCAATGCTTCTTTTAGATGAACACAAATTGAAAACCTTGAATATGTACAGTAGTCATGATGGAACCCTTTCAATTTCACTGTTATATTTATTTGTTCTGGTGACATAGGGACAGGCAATTAAAAGTAATGCAAAGGAAATATTTTGTAATGTGATAAGGTTACAGGCTTATCAGTCAGTAATCTCACATTGGCAGAGGCACATCTGGCTCTGTTAGAAGAGCTGTCGGTAAGACATGAGGATTTTTAGGTTTTCAAAAAAAATAATCAAACATCAGCCAGATTTCGAAAATCGGCAGAAATGCTTCTGATCTCAGTTGTTCTCAAAATTTTTTGTACTAAATTTTTTGACCATTTTTTTAGGCTGATAAATAGAAATAATGAACAATTGGACTTGTGCTTCTTTTTCAAAGTTGGAAAAGTTTCTCTTGATTGCCATATTACAGCTCTCCATGTCTTAAAGTCTAAGGGCATGGATTCTTATTTAGATTTGGTTGTACTGAGTCTTGAACCACCAAGCTTCTGATCAGTAACTGATCCCTAACTACTAAGCCACCTCTGCGCCACATTTAGGTTTTGTAGATTGGTTGCCACCAGCACGTTTATCATTATTTTTACACTGTGATTAGTGAGACATAAGCCCAGTAGTAGAGTAACTTCTGCACTCATAGCTGAGCTACACTGATAATATGTCAATAGATGGCCAGTGGTTTTACTTCATCTGTAATGCTAGCAGTGCTTTGTATTTCCGACAAGCAGTAAAATAAGAAGGCCGCTCTACCCTCAAAAGGAACATCTTTAACCTGTTACGGTCATATGGGCCTATTTCTTTATGTAAATCTGTGTGACAGTGCACGTTCAAAGTAATTTAGATTACCAGGTCGCGGGGGCAGCAGCCCAAGCAGTGAGGTCCAGACATCCCAATCCCCAGCCACTTCCTCCAGCTCTTCTGGGGGGGCACCAAGGCGTTCCCAGACCAGCCGAGAGATGTAGTCCCTCCAGTGTGTTCTGGGTCGGCCCCGGGGTCTTTTCCCGGTAAGACATGCCTGAAACACCACACCAGGGAGGCGTTCGGGAGGCATTCTAATCAGATGCCTGAGCCACCTCAACTGGCTCCTCTCAACG
>JBCNYG010000006.1:746870-759547 GCA_039654305.1 Porochilus rendahli | reverse complement strand
TGCGTGTGCGTGTGCCATGCATAGAGTGTACTGACGCCCAGCCAGAGCAAACATTAAGTTGCCTTATAAGGAATCTGTCTGGAATAAAGCATCCATCTAAAGTATCATGGGAGTTAGTGAGAAAGTGGACAGAGAGAGTGAGAGAGAGAGAGAGAGAGAGAGAGCGAAACAGTGGAAATGGTGGGGAAGGGACAAAAATAGAGAGAGTACCTGTGGTTTATAGTGAACAACATGTTTAAGAGAGGTCACGCTATGTTATTCTGTCATAGTAACACTGCCTCTTTCATTTTACCCTCCCACAGGTATCAAGCGCTGGCACATGATTGGTCAGCTGCAACCCGAGACATCCTATGACATCAAGATGCAGTGTTACAATGATGCTGGAGAAAGTGATTTCAGTAATGTGATGATATGTGAAACTAAAGGTAAGAGAGATAGAGCACGAGAGAGACAGAGAGTGTGAGATAGAGAGAGAGCAAGATCGCAACAGACAATGTGAGAGAAAGACAGAGAGAGCATGAGATGGACAGAGTATGAGAGAGAGAGATATAATTACAGAACTGAACACAGTGATGTTTATTAGATTCATAGACAGTGGAACACATTATGCTTCATGGCCATTATGTCATGTTGTTATGAATCCAGATTGTAATCAAAGCAGGACTCAATGCACAGAGTGACCTGTTGTTATCGCAATGATTTGAACCTGTAAGACTGTTGCTACACAGCTTTTTTTGCTATTTGTTGTATAAGTATAAATGGTATATTAATTACAATATAACAGTTTTTTCACACCTCGCAGAGTATCATAAACCCATGTCTGATGGACAGAAAGTTTACAAAAGAAAATGATCTGGTTATACTGTACTTATCTTAAAGTCATCAGTTTTGTCCTGTGAACCCCGTTACCTATCCGTTATTCATCAGTTTCCATGCCTTCATTATCAGTAATCGTCTATGTCCCTCACACCTCCGGTTCACCTGCTGCATGTCAGGTAGTAGTCCGGCCATGTGTCAGGCCCTGTGATGGCCTTTCAGGGAGTACCCTTCATTTGGCTCAGATAGGCACTGTTTTCTCGGAAACCCTAGATTAGCATTTCATGAATGTGGTAAAGAAACGGATATCCCAGAGATGAAGTTTATATCTCACTTTAATACAAAAACAGAATCCCAAGAATAAATTATGAATAATATGACCCGCTCCAGCATAATATGGAAAGTGGCAAGTACTGTGTTTTTAGTAAGAGCCAAAGTAAGCTGAAAATGGCAATCCTGGACATCCTTCAAAGCATAATCCATAATCCAAAACATGACCAAGATCAAATATCCATAAACTGGTTCTGTAAATGTAATTAAAACTGGTCCTGTAAATGTAATTCTCAAAAGAGGTATTTCCTGATTAGTCACATACAAAGTGATGTAAATCAGTGCATTTTCATGCTATAATCATGTATTATACCTCATTTTAAAGCAGATTCAATTCTCTTTCCAAATTTATCATTATCTAAAATTTTCTGCTAAATCCATTTTATGATGGAGCAGGTCACATATATGATGATGCTATCTGCTGATGTACATCCAGAAAGTTATATCGTGCTCACGACATTTATAAACAGCCAGCTATTATATTGTACTTTAAGATTAATTCATGCTTTAAATCATTTAGTTATGGAATCTGTTCTAGTGCTTTCGGAGCTTTTTGAGTTTTTGGAGCATTTAAAAGGCTGGTGCACGATTTTATCAGATTATCAGAGATAAACACAAAGAAAACACTACAGTCAGAGAAATCACTGTGATGTCATAATTCGTAATAAGATTATGAGTAATGATTATACCATTCATTCTTTTTTCTATCTCTCTCGGGTTTGATTTGTGCAGCACGCCAACCTCCAGGTATTCCCAGTCAGCAGCCCATCACTCCGCCAGCTGTGTACCCACCCAGTTCAAATTATTCAGCAGGTGGCATCCTGTACCTGATTGTGGGCTGCATTTTGGGTGTCATGGTTCTCATTTTGCTCATTTTCATTATCATGTGTCTGTGGAGAAACCGCCAGCAGCATAGAATGCACAGTAAGTATCAGTCTAGGGTCCACTGCATCATTTTCCTCTGCAGGGACCATGAAGCGCCAAAAGGGAACAAAGGAAATTCTTCAAACTGCGCATGTAAACATCCTGTTTTTTTTTACTGGTTCTTATACTTGCTCTTTTACCAGTTCTTATTCTCATTTATGTTTACATTTACAGCATTTAGCAGACACTGTTATCCAGTGCAACTAAGAGAAGTGCTTTAAAGTCACTATCAGCAAATGTTTTCTTATACTGGTTTACTAGACATAGACATAGACTGTTTTTTTTTTTTTTATACTGGTTATTTTTTTATACTGGTTTTCATTCTTATTTTGGTTCCTATTCTCCATATGCTGAAATACAGTGACAAGTAAACATCGTATTTTATAGTCCATCTTATCTCATGCCTTATCTTGTTTATGTTATCTCTCTCACTCTCTCTCTCTCTCTCTCTCTCTCTCTCTCTCTCCTTCTCTCCTTCTCTCCTTCCAGAGTGCAGTCCTCCTGGTTACCTGTACGAGCCCCCTGAGATGAATGGTCACATTATGGAGTACACAACACTATCAGGCTCCAGCCAGCTCAATGGGAACATGCATGGCAGCTACGGTAACAATAGGTCTGTCATGCCTCCGGGTTGCCATCACCTCCACCAACTCCCCATTGATGTGACACTGCTAAATGGCTCAGGCACTTTCTATAGTCTGGGACATTCCCACACCCATGACACACCTCTGCCCCACAGTGCTGTGGATTTTGAGCATACACACACTTACACCGTGCACAGGGTAAGTACTAAAGTGCATTTCATACAGACCTGCAAAAATTAAGGATTTAAATTAATCTTTTGGCAGGACAGTGTATGTACACAAATTATGGATTTATGTAATGGGAATTATCTGTGTTATGGTCACTATCCTTGTTCCTAGAGACCTACCTATCCTTGTTTAGTTGAATGGCGACCAGTGGGTGGGGTCTGAGCATTACTCACTGGTTCTGGTATCGAGTGCTCTGAAACATGAAAGCAATAGTGAATGAGACAGCTCTGTCAAAACACTGTTGTTCTGTCATAGAATTCAGATTAAAAATGTTTAATGGTTCTGACTTTGACTCTGTTGTTAAGTTATTGACAGTGTCTTAACTGTACATTTTCCATCAATGTTTTCAGAGATGAACAGAACTGTTCAGGGAGCTGAACTCCAGGGAACCATGCTAATGTTGTCAGAATAAGTCCTACTGTATTCCAGCAGAGATAGAGCTTTAGATAGACTAGCTCAAAACTAGGTATAGCCTCGAGGCTAACCTCTTCCTGTTTGTCTTCACAACAGCAAAATTACAATCGGAGGATTCACTGGTCTACAGAATAAGGGGTGTCTTTATTTAGACCCCCAACCCTCCCTGTATATCACTAAAAGTGTTTTTACTACTTTTATTGCTGTTCCAATCATAGGAATGGAGGTGTGGACTAAAGTTAATGAAATTCTGCTTATGTTAGTGAATCAAATAATTAAAAAAAAGAACAATTTTAAAGTCAGTACACCATACTTAAAATTATTTTGCTTATGTCTGGAAAAAATGGCCAGCCAATCATGTAACTGGCTCCACCTTGTATGGCTTGTTTGACAGAAAAAAGTATTCAATCTATCCAGGTTTCAGATCGCAAAAGTGTAGGAAATTATAATCATACCACAGTAGGGCGACGAAGGGCATGGCAAAACAAACCTCGGAAATGAACCCGACATTGAGAATCTCCTATGATGGATTATTTTTTGTTCAAAACTCCACGACAAGGCTATACAACGGTATACCTACACCCATCTTAAGAATTTTCCTAGTTTTGTTTGGGGACCTGTTTTTCTATCTATGTGACAGTGGTTCATTGAAAAACTACAGTTGTTAAACCATAGACATGTCGATGTAACATAACATAAATGATGATATCTAACTATTTATACTTCTGCTGTGGCAGGGAAGTGTGTGCACATCTGTACCCCAGATCGACTCTTCTGACTGCATGAACTGCCAGAACTTCAGCAACAACAACAGGTGAGAGAAAAACAGCTATGGAGAAAGTGTTCTAATTATCTTTCTAGTCAACACACACACGCGTCTGGTGTCGATACCTTCAATAGACAGTACACAGACTTACATTAATTTCCTGGAGACTAACCATAACCAGCACTACCTAACCTTACCCTGACCATTGTCTTTCCCCTTTCCTTAACATTTCTTCCCCTTAAATTGTAATGATTTACATGATAATTTGATACTTTGACTATGTAAACAGATTTTAGACACGTCCCCACAAAATGATGAATACCCTGACCACACCCACACACACCCTGACCACACCCAAACACACCCTCACCACGCCCAAACACACCCTGACCACACCCACACACACCCTCACCATGCCCAACCACACCCTCACCACGCCCAACCACTCCCTGACCACGCCCAACCACACTCTAACCACGCCTAATCGCTCCCACATACTATACCCAATCACCATCACACCCAACAACTCCCACACACCCTGACCACACCCACACACACCCTGACCACGCCCAACCACACCCTGACCACGCAAAACCACACCCTTACCACGCCCAACCACACCCTTACCACACCCACACACACCCTGACCACACGGAAGCACTTCCATACACCCTGTCCACACCCAAACACACTCATACACCGCGACCATTCCTTCACACTCCCATACACCCAAACACGATTTGACCCCCTCCAGCAACTCCCAGATATATGACCCCGCCCATGCACCGCCACACAACCTGGACATGCCTAGCTTTCCCCATGACTAGCCACACTCCGATCACGCTTATCTTCTCCCACATACAGCATCTGGCAGACACCCTTATCCAGAGCAACCGATCGTTTTCATACATACACTATCATACATACTCTTGCCACGCCCACCCATTCCTGCACATTCTCTGACCCCACCCACCCATACAGACAAATCCACTTATTACTTAATTTCGTCAAAATATAACGAGCTTTTTATACTAAATGTTTCGTTTTGCTTCCCAAGAAAAACAGTTTTAAGCCGAGACATTTCCAGGAATCACTTTGAGACTTTAAGAATGCTGGACAGAAAGCTAAACGGGAACATATTTGCGTTCGCTAATGGTTCATTTCATCCAGGCAAACCTTAACCGCCAGAAAATGCTACCCTTGTAATGGTGGGCTGTTAGAATACAGGACCAATCGGCTGGAAAAGCATAAACGAAGGTCGTGGTGTTAATTAACAGCAGCTCTGCAGTAGATCTGTCCTCATTCCGGCGGTCCCTCCCTGTCTCGGCACGAGGGTAAAAACGTCCCACTGCTTTTCTGCGTCGAGTCCAGCGGGACCGTGCTCTCGACGCACATGCCGAGTGTGCCGTGAGTGTCGGGAGACCACAGTTCTGGAAGGTGTGAAATGCCGGCTGTGGTATTACTCACACTCCTTCATCATGCCAATATCCAGACAGCGTTTGAGTCTGCAGGCCTGGCAGTGCCGCCGGTTTTCTTTATTGATGTTGTAGCTCTCGCTGAAAGGGCACGTAAAAAGAGCTTTGCGCGTTATGCGGTGTCTGAGACACACACACACACACACACACACACACACACACACACACACACACAGATATCCGTGGTTTAGGGAACCTTACTGTACTGCAAGACCTGCTAAACATGTAATTCAGGTCACGTTTTACTTCCAACAATCAACAGAACGAATCTCTGACTCATGTACTGTCTGTTTTAAATTAAAACAACAAATAAAGAAATATTATACACTTTATTTTTAACGCATATACTTTTAATGACTTATTTATTGGTCAGTTCCATCAGAAGGCGGTTTCCTCATTAGCAGAGCGTTCAGGACGAGGAACCCATTACAACAATTATGTTTCTGCTGATCCTGTAAATAACAACCCGAATAACGATCGGCTCCCTGAACAGTTCGGCTTAGGACGGTCTCGCCGGACTTGTGTTTGTACGTCGCACGTAAAACTAGGGCACTCAGAGAGCGCAAACCCCCGTCAAGCCAAAAATAAACCCAGGAAGTACAAAACACGCTCTGCTGGTCCTGCCTTAACACCACACTCCATGTCTTCTCTCACAGTTAAAAATAATATTTGAAAAATTCCTTTAGCCAGAACTTTATCAGTTTAATTTCAGCCAATCATGTGGGTTTAAAGATCTAAAATAAAATACAATCAATAAATAAAGTCATCGTCATCATCTTCCGCGTTTTCCGGGGTCGGGTCACGGGGGCAGCAGTCCGAGCAGTGAGGTCCAGACGTCCCTCTCCCCGGCCACTCCCTCCAGCTCCTCCGGGGCGACGCCGAGGCGCTCCCAGACCAGCCGAGAGACGTGGTCCCTCCAGCGTGTTCTGGGTCGGCCCCGGGGTCTCTTCCCGGTCGGACATGCCCGAAACACCACACCCGGGAGGCGTTCGGGAGGCGTTCTGATCAGATCCCTCGGCCGCCTCGACTGGCTCCTCTCAACGCGGAGGAGCGGCGGTTCTACTCGTGCTCCTCCCGGATCTCGTTCATTCAGTCACTACCCAAAGCTCTGACCGTAGTCGAGGGGAGGAGCGTAGACTGACTGGTAGATTGAGAGCTTTGCCTTTCGGCTCAGCTCCCTCTTCACCACGACGGATCGGTACAAGGTCCGCTTTAGAGCAGAGGCTCTTGGGACATGGAGTGGAATAAATTAAGCACAGACTCCAAAACAGTTTCTGATTAAAATAGTTCTGGCTTTCTCTGCTGGAAAGTCGGTTCAAGTTCTTGGTTTCTTTCGCAGGTTTCTGAAGGAGGTTTCGTGGTTCCTGAATAAGTTCTTTAGCATGTTCCTTCGGCAGAAACGGAACACGAGGCCCACCAATGTTCCTTTTTGGTCCCGCTGTCCCTGATGGTCCGGAAGCGATTACCGAGGCGGAACGGGGCCCTTTTGTGAGCGCCGTTTTAATTGAGAGTGAACGTACGTGTCTGGACGTGTGCATTGATGTGTACCTGAAGAAACCCTTGCAGCCTTCACAGGTCATGGCATTAAAGTGGAAGCCGGTAGCTTTGTCTCCACACACGCCGCAGATACGTGGAACGTTCCGGTCGTATTCATCTGACACCTGCGTGGATGTGCTAACTGTGGACTCCATCACTACAGAAAAGAGAGAGAGAGAGAGAGAGAGAGAGAGAACAGTGGGTTTAATGATTTACAGACACAGACCGAGGGGGCGGAGCCGACTGAGAAATCGACTGTATATAATGGGCTGAGCTGCTGGAAGTCTCGCCGTCCTTCAACACGAACCGAAATCAAAACAGAACCACAAATCATAAGTGACGCGGCTTCTGCACTGTGCTGAATAATTAAAACTACTTTAATAGAACTGTAAATCATTTCCACTGAGAGATGCAAACACCCACGACAGCCGTCCACACGCCGCGAAAACATCAGGTGAGCGAAAAGAACCTGAGACCATTTACATAACCGGTGCTAGAAAACCCAGGAACATGTCACAAAACAGCTCTGTGAACACTCCGCAGCCACGCGCATACACGAACCACTCGCGCTACATAAACAGTCCCAGGGCGGAGGGAGCGCGTGATGTCATGGCATTCCTGTTTTCCGGGGGTCGGGGGAATAAGGCGGATTTCTCAAATAGCACGCGTTCCCGGAAACACGACATTAAATCCGACTGTGTTCCTGGGAAACGCTACAAATAGTCATGAAAATGTACGCGCACACACACACGCATACACACACGCACACACACACGCACACACACACACACACACACCCATCTGTGTGGCAATAAGTGAGAAAAACTCCTTCGCTCTAATTATCCCACTCCTGAATGATTGACTCGCACTTTCACCAGCCGGAGGAGGAAAGCCTTAAATAATACACCGCGCTATTACGCTCAAAACACGAACCGCGCTCACAGACACAAAGCCGAGTTCGGCGTTCACAACGCGTGCGTTTGGAGGATGGATGGATGGAAATACAGAAACAGCACGTCCCAGAACGTCTGGGATCAAAGACAGGTTGTGGACTTTCACCATGACGCTGTTTGGAAGTGGTCTCACGGCGAGTTGCTGTTTGATTGGAGGTTCGTTTGAGTACCAAGTCTACAGGAAGAGTCTGGAAAATTTTACACCTGACAGAACATTACATAAGTACGAAGAAAAAAAAAACAAACGCTATAAGATTTTCGCCCCAGATTTGCAGTAGCGGGAAAAAAATAATCCATCTCAGCCAAATATGGGCGAGGGCGGGGTACACCCTGAACAGCTCGCCTGGTCAGTGCAGGGCAACACACATACAACCACTCGCACTCGCACCTAGCGCCGATTTAGAACAGACAATAACCCTACTGTGCACGTTTTGGACGGAAACCGGAGTACCCGGAGGAAACCCACGCAAGCACGGGGAGAACATGCAAGCCCCCACACAGAAACACCCGAGCTGGGTATCGAATCCAGGACCTTCTTCGGGTTAAACCCTACGCCACCGTGCCGCCCTCATAAAATGAGCTCTAACATGTAATTATATTTACAGCATTCTGTCTGTTTCTCGTTTCTGCTCTGTCACAGCGCTTGTGTGTTTATTGTTAGTCAGATTACGTAAACAGTGAGGTGCGGATTTTGAAGAAATTCCCAACAGAGGCGGGGCTTATGGACAAGGAAGACTCCATTAACATGGTGAGATGTTTTGGAACTGTGGAATTACAGCCGTCCCAAAAAGAAGTGCTGGATATTTTCCGTCGTGGTTCTTTTGGCAGAGGTTTGCACTCTCTAAGTGCTTTTGTTTATATTAGAACGGATTAGTTTATATTTTGTTTGATCGTGTTTTCAGTCACGTGTTAGTGTTGACATGTAGTAGGAGGTGAAAAGATCGACGACCCAATCGGCAACATTCAGTAATCAGCGGTCAGCAAGCTCCACCCCTTAATAAAATACTAAAATAATGTAAAGTGTGGACACCAGAGTAAAGCTAAAAAGATTTGGAAATTTTAAGAGAAAAAAAAGAAAAATATAAAACATAAAAAAGGGAAGAAAAAAGCAAACAGGAACTAAAAAAATTAACTTTTAAAAAAGCTTAAAAAACAATTAAATTTTTTCTGTTAAAGCCTGAAAAACCCCAATAAATAATTAATAATAAAATAAAAATATAAAAACATTATAAGTAACTAAAAAATTAAATAAACAAAGAAACAAAAAACAGTTTAAAGATTCCGAACAGGACGGTTTTCTTTTTTAAGGTACTATAAATATATATTATAAACAAATATTAAATAGAATACAAACCGACCTACAGAGATAAATATTACTGTCAAATTACTGATCACTAAATTAACCCTTCGTTACACAACAGACGGAGTTAATGTGTTCCAAGGTTCCGTTTTAACCTGCTTTGTTCTTCCTTTACTGTAACTGTATCCTGGAACTGATCTGATAAATAATCATAAAGTCTTTATTAATAATTAGCTGTAAAAAGGTGAAAGTGTATGTCATGAACAGAAGACAAGATAAAAGTCTTTTCTGTCTGTAAAGAACTTAAAGTACAAATATATTCATTTTCTGTTTGTTTTTCGTCGGTTTTTTAAAGTTGTTTGTTTGTTCTGGGATTAGAAGAACGCAGTAAAAGATCAGGTGGTATCTCTGACAGGTTGTAAATGTTTAAATCAAAGTTTAAACGCAGGGTTTGGGGCGTGGCTCTGTGTGAGTGGTCGAGACAGGTTTATTGTTCCAGGTCCGTCTCTCGCTAATCTTGACTCGGATTTGCACCCACAGTTCTATTGATCCCTGGATTTCACTGGCGTTTTGAAACCCGCTGTGACTTCACGTCAGGACCGCAACAGTCTCCTACACGCTAACGCTTTGACTCTGAACACAGGATGTCATGTGACCCTGAGTTGAATACAGAAAAACACATTGTGCAATATGGACTGTAGTGTATACGTTAAACACGGGGCGCGCGAGATTAAAGTGCCGCGGTTAATGATTGGCCCTGAAAATGATCAAAACACTCCTCGGGACGATTTCGATTTGGTCAGAGATCTCACGACAGAGCATTAGGTTTTGATAGTGAATTGATCTGTTTTGTTATTTTTCAGCTCGATTCGTTCGCTAGCGCTGTTTTTAGCAGCTATTGCAGCGCAGAGGTCAATGATATTAAACAAGATGTAAAAAATCTGGTTCATTTTTCCAAAGGATCACCACAGGAGGGTTCGGATCGTTAGCTAGAATCATATTAGCGGAACAATCAGGCATTAAAAATCGTTTCCAGAAAATAAAACCTTTTTAATCACAAAGTAAAATCACTGCGGTGAAGACATGTTGCTAATGTCACCAAGCAGCACGACGGCACGTTTCTACAGACGTTTAGCATCAGCACAAACGTGCAGGACCACAGGCGAAATCTCAAAGGCTCTGGATTACTGATCGGAAGGTTAGGGGTTCAAGCCCCAGTCCCACCGATCTACCACTGTTGGGCCCCCGAGCGAGGCCCTTAACTCTCATCTGTTCGGTTTTATAAATGAGATAAAATGCACATCACTCTGGACACGAGCGTCTCAAAAAATGCAGTAGATGCAAATGTCAATATCAGTGTTGAATTCTGCGTTCTGATTGGTCAGAAGTTGTTGATTTATTTTAGGGCAGTGGTGACGGCAGATTTATCTTAATGCGCTCGTTCTGATACGTCGTCGTTTCTATAGCAACACCTGATTCCCAGAGATGCGCATCGCAGGCGCGACAGATAATAAAGAGATTTTAGGAGATGTTTAACTATCACGTAGAGAAGGAGTCTCCAGTGTCAGTGCTTTGTAAAGGTCAAAGGTGAAGCAGTAACTTTTCCTAATCTAATGATGGGAGAATTGGTGTGGTATAAGAGAAGAAAAGATGAGGAACATGCTATTCCAGGAAAATAATCAACGTCAGGACGGTAAGAGTGACTCCGCTTCATCAGAACACGACTTACATCAGGAGGAAACGGGGAGCAGCTGATGCATGCGGATCAGAACCAGGCTCTGACCTGCGTTCTGGGAAAAAGAGAGCCGGGTTTGGTGTGCGTGTAAGTGCGTGCGTGTGTGTGCGTGTGTGCGTGTGTGTGTGTGTGTGTGTGCGTGTGTGAATGAATGTGACATTAACACACTTTCACACTCCCATCCAAGTACCGTTAAGGTCGAGTGAGACACGGGGGGACACGTGGAAACGGCTCAGGACACGTGAGGACAGAATGACTCACCACTTCTATCTGAAATCTATAATCATCCTCTTCGGAAAACAGGACAAAGTTAACATGAGGCAAAACCAAGCGTTCCGCCTTGAGCCATCTGCTTTTATACGCTACAAATATAAATATATATATACATATATACAGTCGAGTGCGAAGGTTTGTGCACCCCAAGACACTTTTAAACAAAGGGTTAGAAACATTTGCACTCCTTTCCACTGCACATACCCACAATACCCACAATTCACTTCGATCTCCTTAAATTAGTTTTATTTTCAGTCTCTAAGTTTCAATTTCAAAATGATTATGAATACAAACTTCTGCCCTCAGCTTCACATTACACTGTCAGACAGATAAACTTTTATTGGGTGTGTTGACCGAAGTTATATATTATAAGGTGTATAAAGAGGTACGTGGAGATAAGTGGAGCACAGTGTCGGAGTTAGAGAGAGACGGAGTCAGAGAGAGACAGAGTCAGAGTGAGACGGAGTCAGCGTGAGACGGAGTCAGAGAGAGACGGAGTCAGAGAGAGACGGAGTCAGCGTGAGACGGAGTCAGAGAGACGGAGTCAGAGAGAGACGGAGTCAGAGAGAAACGGAGTCAGAGAGACGGAGTCAGAGAGAGACGGAGTCAGAGAGAGACAGAGTCAGAGAGAGACGGAGTCAGAGAGAGGCGGAGTCAGAGAGAGACAGAGTCAGAGAGAGATGGAGTTAGAGAGAGACGGAGTCATAGAGAGGCGGAGTCTGAGAGAGATGGAGTTAGAGAGAGACGGAGTCAGAGAGAGGCGGAGTCAGAGAGAGATGGAGTTAGAGAGAGACGGAGTCAGAGAGAGACGGAGTCAGAGAGAGGCGGAGTCAGGGTGAGACAGAGTCAGAGAGAGATGGAGTCAGAGAGAGACGGAGTCAGAGAGAGACGGAGTCAGAGAGAGACGGAGTCAGAGAGAGACGGAATCAGCGTGAGACGGAGTCAGAGAGAGACGGAGTCAGAGAGAGACGGAGTCAGAGAGAGACGGAGTCAGAGAGAGACGGAGTCAGCGTGAATCCGATTTCCATAAATAACATCTATTATTTACACAGAACCAGATTCATTCATTTATTCAAATCATTTTCATTAAACTTTCTTCACTTCATTTATATTTCTGGAATTACAACATTATGTTTCATGCACATTTTTATTGTAATTTTGTTAATATTTGAATATTATTATTAAAATTTTATATAATTTTTATGAAGTCACATTAGCAGTAGTGTTTTTGTGTGTGTGTGTGTGTGTGTGTGTGTGTGTGTGTGTGTGTGTGTACTATATCGCTATCTCCCCACCCACACCTTTTTGTGTGCACGACTTACATTTGTCCTTCTTTTTTACAT
>JBCNYG010000006.1:713578-724006 GCA_039654305.1 Porochilus rendahli | reverse complement strand
ATTAGATGGATGGATGGATGGTTGGTGAGATGGATGGGTGGGTGGATTGTTGGATGGATGGATGGATGGATGGATGGTTGGTGAGATGGATGGGTGGGTGGATTGTTGGATGGATGGATGGTTGGTTGGATGGATGATTAGATGGATGGATGGATGGTTGGTGAGATGGATGGGTGGGTGGATTGTTGGATGGATGGATGGATGGATGGATGGATGGTTGGTTGGATGGATGGGTGGGTGGATTGTTAGATGGATGCTCACCAGCTCCCTGTTTGAGCAGTTCTGCAGCCGTGCTGGTGTTGGTGCCAGTCTGCAACTCCTGTAACTCTCCTACAAGATCTGAAACGCAGCAACACGCCCTGAGCACGTATTCACCCGCACTGGCAGTTACACTGTTACCCTGGAACCTCAGGGAGTTCTGGGTGTGAGATAAAACATGTAGGAACGAGTGCAATGCTGCCTCACGTGCTACTGAAATTAAGGTAGATACGATCTGCTGGCTCAGAAGTTGCACCTTTCCACCCTCCAGTGCCGAGTTTCTGAGTTTGGGTGGCTTTCAAACTTCCAACACAGCGGAGAAGAGGACGGGGTCTGCTATCGATTCCTAATTTTTAACAGTGTAACTGCTGTTAGCTGGCAATCCGTGTGCATTTCACTAAACAATGCTGTTCTTCATTCTCTAGCTAGGGAACCGACTAGTCTACTAGTGTGGTGCAAAGTTATAATAGGGAAGTGGTAGCCATGGGAACAGGGTTGTTAAGCTTGAGTCTCGTAAATCCGACTTCACAAGTGGGAAGTAGGATTTTCTGGCTAGCGTGTGAAGGCAGCATTATTCAGGTACCTTTATCCGGGATGTGAAGTTTGCAGGGCAGAGAGACGGGTGTGATGGAGTGTTGGTATACCAGAGCAGACAGAGAGCCTGCAAACATAAAACAAATAAAATCACAATCAGAGATCAGTTGAATTAATACTTAATAAGTAACGCAGTGGGCAGCAAGGTGCTGTCGTGGTTAGCGTGTCTGCCTCACATTAAGAAGATCCGTGTTTGAGTCCCGAGCTCAGGCGTTTCTTTGTAGAGTTTGTATGTTCTTCCAAAAACTGTTTGGGTTTCCTCGGGGTACTCCGGTCTCCTCCCACACTCCAAAGACATGCACGGTCGGCTACTTATCTGTTCCAAATTGTCCCTGGCTGTGGATGTGAGTATTAATGTCTGTGTATGTTTTGCTCTATGAGATCCTGGTGAGTTGTTCAGGTTGTACTCTGCCTTCACCCAGTGTTGGTTGAGATAGGCTACTGCCTCGCCATGACCTTGGTTGGACTAAGTGGTTCAGCAAATGGGTGAGTGATGAGTAAGGACTAAAGATACTTTGGGTCATTTGCTGTTTGATTTGCTGGGTTTCACATCACTCACTTTTAAATTACAAAAAATACGGGAATATTGTAATCTGATTGGTCTGTTGTCTCGGGTTTATTAGACATCATTCTGAGTGGATAACGCTTGATGTAAAACAATGGATACTGTACAGTTTGTCATGGTCACTTATCAGACTTTAAAAAAAATTTAAAATAAAATTAAAATCTTAGTTTTTTGCAAATTGATGTCCACTATCCTAAATCTATTGCCCTTAAATTGTGTCAGATTTTGCATTAAAGGTACAGTGTGTAGCATTTTGGAGGGTCTATTGACAAAAATTATAGTATAAGAATATCATCAACAAATACGTTTTTGTTAGTCCATAGTCATTTATAAAGTCCTCAAGCTTTCAGATCCTTAGAATAAGCTGTTTATATCTGTAAGAGTAGTGGGTCCCCTCTCACGCAGGCCGCCATCTTGAACTGCCATGTTTCTACAGTAGCACAAAACTGTACAGCTTTCGAAGGGGTCAGACATGAAAATTCAGTCCGTTACACCAAACGGTAGAAAGTGAGAAAGCATCCGGAGCAAAATGTGTTGTTTCTGGAACATCACTGTTAAGTATGCGAAATCTTACATACTGTAACTTTAACAAGACTTGAATGAAAATGTATTTTTTTCTCACCAAAGTAGGTTTCATTCTGACAGCCTTTAATCTTCACTCCTTTTGCTCCGCTCTCAATCAGAAAGTGTCTGACCAGCTGCTCCTGTGACTGAGAGGTGTGGCCACGATTGCTGACATGAGCAGGGGGTGTGGCCACTTTAAGAGCTAGTCCATATGCACCCTGGAATGAGCTGCTGTCCCTTATTAGAAAATACCCAGGATCCTTATCCTTCAAAACAGCAATTGCTATAAAAAAAACAAAAATGATTTCAATTACACTTAACAAGAAAAAGATCGTTGGGTGTACCGTGGAAAGGTTCTGCCTTACCCTGATCTCTGGAGATTCCAGGCTTGTACCAGAACTTGGAAGTATCCTGTACGAACTTGGCACTGACGTGATTTTCTGGCTCCGGAGTTACTTTTTGTCTGGTGTCAGCTGTAGGTAAGAGTGTGATATGAGTTTGGGAGGAAGACGTGGAGGACGTTGTGGAGGACGCACTTGTGGGACAGTCCTGGAGGGGACTGATACGTTGTTTATCAGGGAGAGGGGGTTGAGGAGGATAAGAAGGAATGGTGATTGCGGTGTAGCCAGTGTATGGAAGATGAGGCACAGTTAAGAGTGGGTAGTTGGGTGACGCCAGAGGGAACAATGGTGTGATATATCCATCAGGCACTGGGGAAGGAGCTCTCAAATCACTATTACTTCCATCCTCATTGGACGAGACCCTGTCTGTCAAAGGGGTTCGGTTCTGTCCCTCAGAACTGGGGCTCAGTAAAAGAAGTTCGCTCGAGGAGCTTCTTTCCGATGGGCACGTAGAGTTCTTTACCGTCTCAGTAGACAATGAGGTATTGCTTTGTACATGGGAAACAGATGCAGGAGACTCTTCTCCCAAAGCTAAAACTGGCGGTTCGGTGACGAGGCAAGGCTCATTCACAAGGATTGAGGTTGACGTAGGCTGCTTGACATCTGCAGTTTCTGTCTCGGACTCTACGGTGAGGTCTGCTGAGGTACTGCTTTTAGGAGGAGACTCGCTGAGTTCAACTTCACTCTTTCCTGGCTCTTCTGGCTCTACAGGTGGTCCTACCCTATAAAATCCAGAGGAAATGTGGTGAATGATAGCCATTTACATAAACAACACACACGATTCCTGAAATTCAAGTACCTGTTTTGGTTCTCTTGGAGACGAAGAGTAGCTTTACCATCATCCTTTGCAGGAAATTCATTTTTCACCTTCGACTGTTCATCTGAGACTTCTGCAAAACAATAAAATTTCACTCATTTCACTTGTGTATGTCTTTGGACTGTGGGAGGAAAATGGAGTCCCTGGAGGAAACCTGGGCAACACGGGGAGAACTCCACACAGTAACACCCTTACTGAGAATGGGACTTGAACCCCGGACCTTACTGGGTTGAAACATACATGCTATCCGAGGTCAACAGACTTTTATCTTTTTACGTGTTTCTTTTTCTTCTCTTACATTACGTGCAGAGTGTTAGCGTGCACGCTAAAGCTAGATCTGGCTAAAAGAAGTTTACATTTTGATACTCAGCTGAATGATTTATTTCCCGCTGTTCATCTCAAAAGCAAAATGAATCTTATACCAAAAGCTGTTTCCCTATTACAGTAACTGACATTTCATGTCATGCTTTACCTCATCCTGTCCCAGTTTCAAATAGCTAGTTACTATTTGTTTTTTGTTTTCTTGCTGTTGTTGTTGTTGTTGTTGTTGCTAATGTTGTCACAGATTATTATTCCTGCAAAAGATTTTCTTATTTCTGATTGGCGGAAAGCCGTCCAAAATTTTTTTTGATTTGCCTGATTGCCATTAGTTAATTGGTATGATTGACACGCACTAATGTTCCACGTCATAGATATCAGAGAATATCGATTGGCTACCCCCTGCAGCAGACTGTGGAGGCCGGCCCTCTTTAGAACTGTTTGTGTAATAATACAAAAGGTCATACCTGCATGGTTGAAATGGACAGTCTGCTCTTTTCCCGATGTAGAGCTCTGGATGTATTGTTGGGTGAGACTTGTCCTTTTTGGGGAAGGTGTATGAGCTAATGGGGATGAGTTTGGAGACTGAGCCATGGAAGCATAACCAGGACTGTCTCTAAGATGTGGTGGAGAGCAAGGCCAGGAAAGATGGGGGCTGTGGTATCCACTGCTATGAGGGCTTGGATACGGACTTGACGAAGGGTCTGGTCGGTGGTCTCCCCTATATGCTGGATGGTTTTGTTTAGCAATGGGATGGCAATGTCTGTGTCCATATCCAAGAGATGACATCACGGGTGGCATAACAGCTCTATGCTGCCAAGAGTGTGGGTCCTGAGACTCCATATCTCCATCTCTTAGCCAGTGCACAGCCCCCTCCCTTCTATATCCGAACCCTGGTTCTCGCTGCCATGGGAGGCTTTCAAGTTGGCTCACTCTGAGAGAGTTGGACAGATCCTCTCGCAGCTGCAAACAGTCCCTGCAGGAACAGGAAGTAGGTGAAGTTGAGCTGAAGCGTAACTCGTGGTATGGATTGGAAGGCAGGGATTGATGGGAGAGCGGAGGTGGTGGAATGTGGGTTTGGTTGTGGGACAGAGCAGAATAATGGTATAGAGGGCATGCGTCCCCTGAGCAGAATAATCGGGCTTGTACAGGAAGTGTGTGTGCGTGGGAAGAACGAGTATGAGTATGGGTGTGTGCTTCTGGTGGAGGGTAACGGTGACAGGACCGAGTGCAGGGGTGATGCTGACAGTGCCCTCTCTCCCAAAGAAAGTCTGGCTGAGATCCGCATGGCTCACAGACAGGCAGACTGGAAGAACGAGTACAGGGTAGTGTGTAGTGTTTGGGATGGATCTTTTGAGGAGGCGTTTTGGACAAATCACGTCCCATACAGGAATAAGTTTGGGAATAGGGACGACCACAGCAAGGGCGCTCTGCCCAGAGAGGAGCGCAATCACCGTCATCCAGTATCGCTGTTTCTCGATCCTTCTGTCTCACATTTGGTTGATCACTTTTCCCATCATTCTCTTTGTCCTCCCTTTGGTAAGGATAATAAGATGAAGAAAGTGGTGGGTGGTCAGGCTGAGAGCGAGTGGGATGGCGACCTGAATCAGAGTTATGTTGGGGTAACTGCCCGGGACTGGAGATGCTGATGACTAGTGGGTTATTGGAAGTGGAGCCAGGTACACGGCGCTTCTTCACTTGGGCATACAAACTACCATCAAGTGGGCCACGAGTGTGACAGATATCTACAAACAGAGACACAGTAAGGAAACTCAATGGATGTTTACGTAGAACAAACTTATCTCTACCTACTGTACACAGTATTATCGGTGCGATGTGTATATTCCGCTTTGATGTAAGCGTGCAGATCATGGATTAGAGTCATGTAATCGACCCGACCACTTCTGTGGACTACTCCCACGAGCTCTCGGGGGTTCAGATCAGTCCTAATCACTTTTACAGACGCTCAGACCACTCAGGTCACTTCTACAGACACTGTGGTCTTCAAAGCCTGCTTTTGCTGGTACCTTGGCCGGGGCCACCGTTCCCAGATTCTCTAACATTTGCTTCCATTTCCTACAGATTCCATAACGATTCGGGACAGTTTTCATAGCTACGTAGACGACGCTCGCAAGCACTTCTGCCTCCTCCCACAGACACTGTGACCACTCCCACTCCCATCCACAGACTGTAAACAATCCTTCTTGATATATTAGATTTTGTTCACTCCCTTTCAGTACGTTATATACCTGGGCCACTCCAATCCGTTACCTCGGATACTCTGATCAATCAGGTTAATTTCCTTTGATACTCTGACCACTCCTACCCTTTACCTCAGATACTCAGACGACTCATCCATTACCTCAACTACTCTGGACACTTCTGCCCATCACCTCGGATACCGTGACCCCTTCGATTCATTACCTCAGAAACTCCCACCCATTATTTTTGGTACTCTGACCACTCCTGTAGATTAGTTCAGATATTTTGTTCACTCCTGTCCATCACCTCAGATATTCTGGCCACTCCCACCCATTATTTTTGGTACCGTAACCACGTGACCACTCCTGCCTGTTAGCATAGATGTTCAGACTACTTCCACTGATCTTAGCTACGCCTCCTTCTCCCAGGCGCTCTCACTACCCCCCGTTGGGATTCACGCTTCTCACATGCATTTAAACTCAGTGCATAGTTATTTTGTGTGCATATGTACCCTCTATACTGTCCTCGTGGTAAAGATTAAAACTTTCATACGAGTCCCAGCGCACTACAGGATCCATGACAGTGGTATCTGGACTCCTCCGAGGGTCCTCCTTGTTGTGAATGTCCTCTCCTGAGCACAAATACACCGCAGTTAAAGGGGTTTGGGTGTAACCATTGACAGGCATGATGGACGATGGCAAAACAGAATCGGTACCTCTCTTTTGCTCGGGACTAGTTGAGAACACAAGCTGCACTGTAGCATCATCCGGATAGCATTCGTCTAAAAGAATAAATAATGACATAAATAATGTGACACCAGTGAGATTTGAACACGGGTCGGACTTTACCCTCCGTTCCTCGGTGTGAGTACGCACCTGTGTATGCGCGATCCAGCTCCTTTTTACCGAACCAAAGCTGAGACCCATGAACTGTACAGGTATGAAACTGCACTCTAAACACACACTGTCTTTCACACACCCCTGTGCGCCGATGATAACACTTCACCTAGAGATGAAAAAAAACCCCACAGAGATTATTGCTTTTTTTATTTTTCTGAATTATAATCAGGTAACAGTTCATCACGTCGTACCATGATGTCCCCCTTCAGCAGGAGCGCTGGTTCCATTTTGATGCACAACATTCGGTTCCTGGAGCCGCTGGTTTCACTGCAAAGAGTACAAACAATGATCAGCAGATATAATCATCACTGATATGCAATAACTAAGCCATGAGACTCGACTCACTATACGCCTGAGGTGTAGACCAATTTCAGGGACTGATAGATCTTCAGGAACGGTGCGTAAACTGGGAGAGAGAAAATTACAACATGATATTAAACATGTGTATAATGTATAATGATTATGTGCCGACGTCGAGGTGGATGTCGCTAAACGTCAAGAAGGCTTTTCAATCCAGCATCATCCACTGAGCCTGACGGGAACGATTGTGTTAGTATACGCTACACGGAAAGATAAAATAGCACGGTGATTTTTATGGTTGAAGCCGCCCTGCGATGGTATGGCGAGCTGTCCAGGGTGTACTCTGCCCTCGCCCAGAGTCGGCTGAGATGGGCGTCAGCCTCCCAGCGACCCTAATTAGGAATAAGCGGTTCAGAAAATGAATAAATGAATGAGAGTGAATGTTCAACAACAACAAATAACTATTACATTATTAGTGTTTGCAAATTGCTGTTGTATAAGAGCAATAACAAACTTCATGATGGGTTGTTATACATGATGCATTACAGTGGGCACTGATTGTTCTCCTAAAATTTCATCCCCTGTTAAATTTTAGGCAGCAGGGTGGAGGAATGGTTATCATGTCCACCTCAAAACAAGAATGTCTTGGATTTCATTCTTGGGCTGGGGCATTTCTGGGTGGAGTTTGCATGTTCTCCGTGTGCATCCCAGGGTTTCTTGCGGGTTTTCCGGTTTCCACCTGCAGTTCTAAGACATGCACTTTAGGCTAATTGGCTGTTCCAAATTGACCTACAGTTTGAGTGCAAGTGTGAATGACTGTGTGTGTGTTTGTTTCCCTGTGAAGGTCTGGCAAGCTCTTTAGGGTGTACCCTGCCTTCCACCAGAGTTGGATGAGATAGGCAAAAGCCTTCCCATGACCCTAGTAGGATTAAGCAGTTTGACAATCAAGTGAGATGAGTGTTATATTTTATTCCTTACCCATGAACCAAAACTGATAGTCTATTTGGATCACACTTATCTAGGGTAGTAATGCTGCACTTGCACCTCTAAAGGCATCCTTAAAGACATTATCACTAAAGCAAATCCAGTGTTGAGCTAATGAATAACAGGCAGTATACTGAATAGCTCTGTGTAGTATACAGTCAGTAGAGGCAAGTTTCAGTCTGCCAAGAACTGCTCTTATTTTAGACTTGAGTGCTAAAATATTTATCAAAGATCATTCTTGAGCTGGAAGTTTAAATGTCTTGAGTATGTTCTTATTGACCGAAGGCAGGAAGGACGTGCAGGATTTCTCAAACAGCTGAAACCAAACAATGTTCTTCAGTTCCTGCTAGAGACTTTTGGACCCTGCAGTATCTATAGCTCAATGATAAACAGTAATGTTCAGAAGTATAGAGACACTTATTCACAGAAAGCATTTCCCCCATTACGGATAACAAAAATACATCACGTGAAATGCCTTTCTAGCAGCCTGAAAGAAGATTTGACATACTGAGCATATCCTTGGTTACAATTTTTCTAAATAATAATAATAAAAAATTACTATATTATTTTATGTAATAATAATTTTAGGTGATTGGTACTAAGTTGATTTAAAGCTATATATTTTTATAATGTTTAAATTGCAGGGTATCACTTGTGCATATTTGTTAATTTTAGTAAAAATAAATATGGTTGTTAAGCTTGGGAAAATTATACTTTCGTTGAGGTGATTATTTTGGTCCGTCATTTAAATTGCAGTTTCAGACTCGGGTTTTGGAGCCTAAACACAAAAAACTATTTGTATCAGTTGTATCAACAGATGTGCATTGCGTTAACCGGATACGTGTACTGTCTGAAAAGCCCAGGCTTGGTCTTCCAGTATTATCATCTTAAATGCTGTCAGTCCAGTATAAATATGGACACAAGTAATAATACTATAATAACTTAATTTATGTGGCAGCTTTTAAACGTAAAATGACACTTTATTAAAATTACTTTTGAAATGCAGGTCAAAGGGTTTTAGAGTATGTGCCAAAGAGACTCCAGAGCCCTGTCTGTTTTTGAACTGTTTGTTTTTTTGTCTTTCTTCCGCTAACACATTTTGTTAGCAATACATTTTTTTGGCTGAAGGTTTGTGGTCAGCTGTCCCTTCCCGAGTCTTCCTCCTACTGCTGCCAGAAATTAGGAGATTCACAGCTGTCAGCAGTGTCGTTGTACTCTGTTTTGTCTTCACTGTTCACCATAATCTGTAAACAAACCTGTTCCAGTGCCCCATGCACACAGAGTGAGTTCCATAACCTTGTGATTTGCCAAGTCTAGAGTTGAAGAATTTGAATGGCCTGCGCCCTGACCTCAACCTCACTGAACACCTTTGGGTTGAGCTGAAAGTTGACTGCACCCCGGGCCTCTTTTTGTGACATCAGTGTTTGACCACACTAATTCTTCTCATGCATTAGTTATGTTAGGTGTAATGTTATAGTTAGGTGTCCTTAGGACAATGCAATTATATATAAAAAAAGTATATACTTTGTTGTGCCTTCCCCACATGAGAGATGTTTGTGGTCCAGGTGAAGTCAGCGGAGATGTGGACTCCAAGAAATTGAAGCACTCCACCCTCTCTACCTCCTCTCTGTCAATATAGAGGGCAGACTGCTTAGTTTGTTTAGATCTCCTGAAAGTCCATTATCATCTCCTTTGTCTTGGAAGTGTTAATGTCCAGGTTATTGTTGGCTCATGTGGGAACAGTCATGTGTAAAGAGGGAGAAGAGGAGGGGGGCTGAGAACACACCCCTGTGGTGTTCTGGTGTTCAGGATGAGAGTGGAGGAGATGTGGTTTCCTATCCTGATGTTCTGAGGTCTGTTGCTAAGAAAGTCTAGTATTCAGGTGCATATTGAGCCCCCTGACCCAGGCTGTCCAACTTCTGACGCAGGTTGCCCAACTCTTAACCTAACTCTTATTTATATCTACAGAGACACAGCTTCACTTTACAAGAGAAAAACAATTTAAAAGGCACTCAGTGGCACTTTATGCAGCACACAGAGCTGACAGTGAGAGGGCTAACACTGATCTATTGAATAGGTGCACATGTGGCTGCACATGGTGTTTATTGAGTAGTGAAATGAATATGTACACTGCCATTTATCTTGGCTTGTACAGTTCCCAGCAGTGTGATTTCTGTTTTGTTTTGGTCCTTTCATCATTAAATATGAAATAAACATGTGATTATATGACTTTGAAAATGCATGTCTTGTTATTCCAGCATCCATCAGTTTGCACAGATCTACAGCCAGAAGATGGGGATTCGCTATGGGCTTTTACAGAAGACCCTGTGGGGGGACTTCTACCTGAATGCAAAGGCCAAAAAGATCATGAAGGGAGCGCAGGTACAGTAGAGACGTGTCACTGCATGAGTGTTTGCAGTAGTATTTTTGTTTTTAATAAGTGTGAGACTGGGCGGCACGGTGGCGTAGTGGTTAGCACGTCCACCTCACAGCAAGAAGGTCCTGGGTTTGATTCCCAGCTCGGGC
>JBCNYG010000006.1:682087-692723 GCA_039654305.1 Porochilus rendahli | reverse complement strand
CGGTGGGTGTGAAGGGGACAGGCGGCGGTGGGTGTGAAGGGGACAGGCGGCGGTGGGTGTGTAGGGGACAGGCGGCGATGGGTGTTAAAGACTCACAGGAGCTGCAGTCTCCTCATATTTCTTTGGCTCAGGAGGTCGAGGGTCTCGCTTACTCTCCTTCCTAAAAATCAAACAAGTTCAGGTTTCCCCGATTAAATGTGGAATAAAACACTAAATAAATAAATAAATAAATAAATAAGCAGATATGCAAATATAAACGATCATAAGGGAAGGTGAGAAAGCACCTGATAAGATGTGTTTCAATTTCGTCAGTAATTAAAATGAAATATTTTAAGAGTTTGACTTTTTAATTAAAGGTTTGTTTTATTTTGTGGTAAACATGCAAAAGGTTCCGCTCCACTTATTGTACTGGTTCTCAGACGGTGTTTGTGGTTGCTCAGGGTATTTCCTTATGATCCAAATTCACTCCCAGAATTCCCCCGATCATATAAATCAGTAGCTAAACTACGGCGTTAGCAGCTTAGCAGTCGTTTTCTGCAGACATGACGTCAGCGTGTTGGGCAGGGTCGGCGTCTCTCGCGGAGACGGTGTGACGTCACGTTCTAGTGAATCTGAGGACGAGAACGCTGCCGGAGATCAGCGTGACGGTGACGGCAAAATGGTTTCTGCAGTTAACGTTTCGCCGACTCGTTCTTCCTGGCGTCAGGTGGTTCAGGAACAAAAAGAAACCTTTCCCGTGATTTCCGCGCTCGTTGTTTGTGCAGCGCAGCACTGCGTAACGTATTATGATGCATGCGGTCAGTGACGCAGCCCAGCCAATCCAACGAGTTGACGTCACTACTAGGCTGAAACAGCCAATCAGAAAGGGAACGTGTCTCTGAGCACATCTACAGTCGTAACACTCGCATGCACTTTGAAAACGGACGCAGACTGATGCCGCCAGAAGAAAGCGCTGATGTTATACGTGATCGTTTTAAAGAGCGAGTAACACTGATTAAAAACGGGTACACTTTAAAGACAACCTGAACTTCATAGTGTGTGTATCGTCTCACTTCTCTGTTAGTTCCTGTCGTCTGTCTCTGTTCGATCCATCTCCTCCTCGCCCTCTTCCTCCTCCTCTAAATGCCCCGCCCCCTCGTCCCGGAGACACGCTTTTCTCTCGTCCTGCAACGTCCAACTGATTCTCATCTAAACACACACACACACACAAAAAAACCTTACTTTTGCTACTTTATCTGAATTTCTGATTATATACACCGTATGTGCACCGTGTGGGCGGGGCATCCGAACCTTTCCCAGATACAGGCTCGTGCGAATTAGAGGAACTGCAAAGAAACAAACAAATAAAAACAAAGGTCAACACTAACAAATCCGGCAGCGAGGACCGTCATGACTGATGCTGGTCAAAAATCACACCTGCTTGACTTGTGAGCTGTGCCACCGCCACTGCTGGGCGTAGTGTTAGCCCCGCCCCCGGTGCTCCGTTTCGCCCAGGCGTTCTCCTTTGGAGGAGGAGCCGGCATCACCTTCAGTGGGAGAGTTCCCTGACTGGGGGAGGTCGGTGGGCAGGACCCAGGAGAGGTGGGTTCATCTTCATTTTCCGAATGCTCAGATTTATGATGTCTAGAACCTACACACACACACACACACACACACATACACACACGTGTTTATCAGGGTATCCTGCAGGATAAAGCCAAGGTGACGCTCAGTGAAAGCTTTTCATTTACATCCTTTCTGCCACTGCATATTATGCTCATTATCATAAACATGATAGGGGGCGGAGCTTCATGCTTGGCCGCCTGCAATCACCTCTGAACCACCTTGGTGCTAATTTTATATCATTATTAAATCTAACAAAGACCCCATAATCACAGCTTGCAGAACAGCATTATGGGTAACAATGGGCAGCATTAAACATCACACATCAATTATAAACAATGTTAAATCATTACTAGTGAACTTTTTGCTTTCATAAACAGAAGTGCGTAATTTAATGTTTAGCGCACTCTGCTGTCCCTGAGATGACCTGCAACAACATTACACCCAATTAACACGAAACAAATAAATAAATATGCAAACAAATCATGTAAATACATATAACTAAGATTATACTTAAATGAATATGCAAGGTAGTAAATAGGCAAATAAATAAACAGATTAAAAAAGCTAAGTAAGTGACCAAAACAGAGATAAATAACTAAATATAAAAAGGCAAGCAACTAAATGATCAATATGCAAAAACAAACAAAACAAACAGGTTCATTTGTAAATAAACAAGTAAAAATATGTCAACAAATATCAATAAATAAATACATAAAAATAAATTAAGTTAAATTAAATTAAAAATAAAGTTCGGCAGTCATTAAAGGGGTGGAGCAAATTTGTGGTCTTTAAAAATAAAGACATACTAATACAATCCATCGCAGAGCTGCAGAATTATTTATTTATAAATTTTAATTCATACAATAATTCAAAGCCAAAAATCAAAATCCCACCAGATGCTACACACTGAACATTCCATCCACAGTTCCCTCCTGTAACACATGTCGTGCGTGTGCGTGAGAGTTAACGTACCTGCATGGTGTGCGGATTCACTCGCCGGGCGCTCTTCGCCGCTCGTCGAGTCGCTGCGCCAGCTCGGGTCCCTGCACACAGAAGAACGACAACCTTTACGCTAATCTCGGGGTCGCTGTGTGGGTAGAGGTCACCCCGCTGATCTACTCCATACATCAATCAACATTCATTGTGTACTAATACAGAAGAACTAAAGACAATTAAAGACAAACAAATCTCACTTCACAGGAAATCATGGCTCGTGGCTAGTCAACACCTCATTATGCCCCGCCCCATCCCCGCCGTTACCCTGTCCTCACCGGTCTCGAGGTCGTCTCTCTGAGGGTCTAGGCTTGTCCTCCTCCAGCTGCCTCTGCAGGCGCTCCTGCTCCTTCTTCAGACGCTCCTCCACTTCCCTCTCCTTCGCTGCCGTGTCAACGGGTTTCGCGGCTCCGAATATGGAGGCGGAACGACCCGGATTGGCCTGGGGAGACGGGCCTCCGCTTTGCTCCTCCTCTTTGGGGACGCTGCGGGGTTTCAGATTTAGTTTGGGTCTCTGAAGAGGAGCTGGAGGGAAATAATGACCAGAACACGAGGACAGATGATCAGATAACGGCTCGTTGTAAATAAATAAATAAATAAATAAATAAATAAGCAACAAGAAAGAATACAGTAAAATGTACAAAATCAAACGGTCTACAGTGCAATATTTTAGCAATCACGTTCAAACTGAAGACAAAAACGTAAGTAAATCAATGTGGACTTTTTATTCTGTATTTGTTTAATATTCCAGGGGGAACCACCGCTGCCGTGTTTTACCGTAAACACTCCGTCCGTGATGCCGTCACGCTTCTGCTGTGATCAGGTGTTTATAAACACTCTTCTTTTCTCACCCGTCAAAAGCACCGAATATGAAATCGGAGCAACCTACGAAATCCGAAACACAGACGCCATATCTCTCTGTTTTTACCACACAGCCTCCCGTACCTCTCTCTTCACGTCTGTCGTCCCGTCTTTCATATCGGTCTTCTCCGTAGCGATCTCCCTCTTGCCGGTCATCGTAATCACGTCTGTAGCCACTGCCAAATGCTCGCCTTCCTCCACCACGTGAATCGTAACCTGAGAGTCACATGACCACATGTTCACCAAAAAGCTCAGAGACAAATAAAAGTGATATCTATCTTTCTATCTCTCTCTCTCTTTCTCTCTCTCTATATATATTAAAGTGCTATTAATGTTTTAGGGCCAAGCTGCTAACCACCACGGTCGTAGTCCCTGCCCCCTCTGTCGTCATAGCGATCCCTGCGGTCTCGGTCGTCGTAGCGATCCCGACCGCCATAGCGCTCTTCACGCCGAGGCCCGTCCCTGTATCGGTCGGACTCAAACCGGTCGCGTGACCCTGAGAAAGAAGAGACTGACGTGAACGATAACGGTCTAAACGTACAGAGTGAAATTTCAGATTATATACGCTCTCACCGTAGCCATCGTCCCGGCGTGGCCCGTCATCCTGCTCTGCACTGGGACGTGCCCTCCAATCAGAATCCGTCTTATCAGGACCGCCGTCACCACCGCGACCACGATCGCGGTCTCGGTCGCGGCCTGACATTGAGCCTCCATCTCGCTCTGCCAAGGAAACGCGGTGGTCATGAGAGACACACACACACACACACACACACACACACACACAGAGAGAAAAAAAAAATTATAAAGTTATTAAAGTGCAATGAAAGGAAACGCCCTCTAAACGCTCCGTTACACGTGAAGTCAAATTCATATAATTTCATCAGCAGGCGGTTACAATCTGTGGAAACGCGTCAGTCGTTATCTGGTTTAAAAGGCCGCCATTCGGGGTCCGTTTCACTCCTACGAGATCACGAGAACGTGTGAATAAAATAAAACTAGGCACCTGTACACACAACAGCACACACATCACACAGGCGTCGGCTTGTTTACAAGAACGAATGCCGAGTCCCGCCGTGCCTTCATACGCAAATTTCTTCCGTATTCACCGTCGCATAGACGGGAATCACTTCATGAAGAAGCAAAGGTGTGTATGATGTGTGCGAGCTTTAATCACGTTCGGGTTTTAATTCACTTTTATTAAAGTCCTTAATTTCCCCTACAATCAGCTGCACACTGAACTCAGACTAACATCATCTTATCCTCGTGTTCACTCACCTTTATCATTGGACTGATCTGCGATGTCTACTCGGATGCGTCTGTTCCCCAGGTTCTACACACACACACGCGCACACACACGCGCACACACACGCGCACACACACGCGCACACACACGCGCAGGGGGAGAGAGAGTGAGTGTAAAGCCCTGGACGATAACGTAAACAGTGACGTGTGCGGGCTGCGATTCTACCTCCTCGTTGAGGGTGAGCGCATTAAGCAGCGACTCGACGTCATCGAACTCAGCATAGCCGAAACCCTTCAGTCTCTCGGGGTTATTGGGTTCACGCGGCAACCGCACCGCACTGATCTGAAAGCACGCGCACGCACACACACACACCTCATATTCACGTTCACATTCTTACAATCGTGTTGCACAACGAGCACATTACACAGTACCGCATCGTGGGCTCAGTGGATGAGGCTCGGGGGTCAGCGGCCCAAAGTTCAGGGGTTCAAGCCCCAGTACCACCATGCAGCCACTGGTGGGCCCTCGACCCTCAATCGCTGAGTTGTATAAAAGTGATAAATGTAAGAGATTTTTGGAAATAGAAGTGTGTACTGTGCGCTCAGGGGGCCGGTCTGTTATTTTATGAGACATTACGAGCTAATGAATATTAATGTGAACACTACGGCGCCGGACTACACTCGTCTCACCGCGAGTCCTCTGAAGAACTGTTTAATAGACTCTTCTGTGACATCATAGGGGAGATTTCCCAGGAAGGCGGTGTAGGGCGGGCTGCGGGGCAGACGTGCCCGGTTCACATTCGGCTCCCGGGCCGCGCGGGGAGCCGTGGGCAGGGTGGAACGATCGATGGGCGGGGCACGATACGAGTCTTCGGCGGTGTGCCAGGAAGTGGACACTGCAGAGACGGAGAGGTTTGAGTTAAAGGGGGAACATACGAGCGTAAAATAAACATAAACAGTAAAACAAATTGCTTACGACCTTTAACTCGGACTCACCTTCTCCTTCCAGGTCCTCGGTCTCATCGGCCCAGCTGCTGGTTTTCGCCGGGGGATAAGCGGGCGGTCCGGAACCACTGCTGTCCTCCGCCAGGAAGTCCGTCAGGGTTAAAGTCTTCCCCTTCTTCTTATTCTTTTTAGCTGCAGAAAAAAAAAACATCAATGACGACCATTCGAATGAAACGAATCCCTGGAATATTCTGTGTTCTGATTGGTCAGGTGTTGCTCATGCTCTGGCGCTGGTGTACAGGACCCTACGGGTCGCGGCGTTACAGGAGAGAGATTCACTTCAGGGAGGAAACCGGAGCCCAGTAACACGCTGGTTTCTTCTTTATGTTAACGTCAGTACATGTGGGGACTTCCAGATAAAGTAACAGAGGCTGAGCAGTGATAAGGAGCGCGATATCTCCTACACGCCTAAAAAACGGTATTTTACTTCAGCTGCTTTGTATTGAGCAAGTCACGCCGACTTCCGCACCAAATCGTGTTCATGTTTAAATCCAGCACCCAAAAAAGCAGATATAATAGAAATGCCCTTTAGTCTACGGCACAGAAACACACAGAAGTCGTCCTTCGTCTTCAATTTTACTTTTAACGTTCGAATACACAAGCGAAGGAACTTCGAATATTCCTTTCTTACCACTAAGGAATTAAATAACACAGAACACTGGTAGGTAAAGGCTTTTACACCCGAGCTTACCGTCTCATCAGAGGCGGAGCTTATCCCCGGCTTGCTTACCGTGAAGTCACTAGGAGTTGATCTCCTCCTGCATGGGACGCTAGTCCACCGCAGGTTACCCTGCCGTGTTTTCACTGGTACCCATTCATACTGCAGGGTACAGAGGCACACTCGTGGTCAAGACCTTACCATGGTGGGGATTTAGCGGGGATTTGAACCCATGACCTCTCGATCACGAGCCCAACTCCCTACACCACCGGCCCCGAAACACAGAACGTATCCCCATACAAACTACCCGATGCGATGGAGACGCTGAAACACCTCACAGTGTCCCAGAAATATTGACGGACACAGCAGGGCCACATCCACTCTGTCCACACCACATCCACTCCATGTCCCCGCGATCGACACCACGTCCACACTGTCAACATTATGTCCACTCTGTCGACACTACGTCCACACTGACAACATTATGTCCACTCCGTCGACACTACGTCCACACCATGCCCACACTGTATCCTCAACGGCTTCTGTAGCGTTCATACTACATCGTACAAGTTCTTTCTGTGTCCACACAAATGTATAAGGATGTACTGGTAACATGGCGGAGTGTGACGTCGGTGTTAGGAAGCTCGATGAGTATTTATAACAAAATGTGACGTTATCTTCTCTCTGACATTCAGCTCTTTTTCATGGCAGTGAGATTAATAAGAAAATATGTTGAGGTAGTAGATTGTGGTTTAATTAATGTATAGTAATAAATCAGAGTTGTCACGTCGGTGCTTAATGAATCTTTATGAACAGATGATAGATCGCAGAGTGCTTACAAAAAACAACGATAAACATCCTGCTGGTAAAATAATCCCATATGAACAGGGCTACATACCAAATCAGGGCGCTGCTGCGATCACAAACCCTTTACTCACTGCGTATTTAATAATGAAATGATTCAGAATTAAACACGGTGTCAACTTGTGCACTCTGGGTCGTTAGTGCAACACTCAGATATACCGCATTTCATCTCTTACTCTACTGTGTCTGTGTTATTCACACGACACTGTCATTCAGGTTATTATCAGATTCATAATGAAACCGTGCAACTAAATCAGCTGATAAGACGTGGAGGCATCACGTGACCTCTCACTGCATGCGCCGACATGTTAATACCTGCATCAGTTCTGTACTCTGTAAGGAGCAATGCTGTGTGTAAGTATGTATGTATGCATGTGTGTATGTATGCATGTGTGTATGTATGCATGTGTGCGTATGTGTGTGCATGTGTGTATGTATGCATGTGTGCACGTGTGTGTGCATGTGTGTGTGTGTGTATGTATGTATGTATGTGGGTATGTATGTGTGTGTGTGTGTGTATGTATGTATGTATGTGTGTGTGTGCATGTGTGTGTATGTATGTATGTGTATGTATGTGTGTGTGTGCATGTATGTATGTATGTGTGTGTATGTGTGTGTGCATGTGTATGTATGTATGTATGTATGTGTGTATGTATGTACATGTGTGCATGTGTGTGTATGTGTGTATGTATGTATGCATATGTATGCGTGTGTGTATGTATGTGTGTGTGTGTGTATGTATGTATGTATGTATGTATGTGTGTGTGTGTGTGTGCGTCTGCATGTATGTATGCATGTGTGTGTGTGTTTGTGTATATTTGTGTGTGTGTGTGCATGTATGTATGCATGTGTGTGTGTGTGTTTGTGTATATTTGTGTGTGTGTGTGTGTATGTATGTGTGTGTGTGTGTGTGTATGTATGTGTGTGTGTGTGTGTGTGTGTGTATGTGCTCTTATGCTTTAATTAAATATAAATATCAGTGCACACAGGTCAGTTAAATTTTTCTTATGATGAAGATTTTGCAATCAAACACTTTTTATGAGACTTCGAGCTACTGATCTTTACCTAAGGTTGCGCGTGTGTGTGTGTGTGTGTGTGTGTGTGTGTGTGTGTGTGTGTGTGTGTGTGTGTGTGTGTGTGTGTGTAAGTCAGTGCCATTAAAATTGTATTAAATTTGATCAGCCTGAATGGATCCTTCAGTAAGAACACCAAACAAAAAAACCCAAATTTTATTTTAATGCCCGACTCGTTCAGAGATTCTGAAGCCTGATAAAAACAATTTATATTAGACTTTTAGAACATTTTTAGAAATATATATATATATATATATATTCATATATGTTTTTTATTAAAGATTATTTTCTAGGACCATCACTCACTTACTCATTTGCTGAACCGCCTAATCCTCTTATCCTTACAGAGAGACTGGCGCCCATTCCAGCCGACTCTGTGCGATGGCGGCGTACACCCTGAACAGCTCGCCAGACCATCGCAGGGCCAACACACATACAACTATTCACGCTCCCTCTCACACCTAGCGGTGATTTGGACCAGCCAGTTGGCCTAATGTGCATGTTTTTGGACTGTGGGAGGACACCAAAGTACAAGGAGGAAACCCACGCAAGCACGGGGAGAACATGCAAACTCCACACAGAAACGCCCGAGCCGAGCCCTGGACTCCAACTCATGATCTTTTGCTGTGAGGCGGACATGCTAACCGCTGCTTTTCTTCTCTAGACAAATAATAATAGCCAGGGCGCTAAACATTTTGGAAATGTATTCATTATCTACCACTCTTGCTGTTTAGAGCGTGATCACACTGGAGATGCGATAGAAAAGCGAATGATGGAATGGCAATTCGCAGCTGTCACCTTTCACTCTCGAAATGTTCCTAGATTTGTCTCGCGCCATCCGCGGCTTCGCATTTTGGTCGCCTGGTGCGTGAACTCATCTCAAAGAAATTGTAAACATGTTTGAAATCCTTGCGAATGGTGGGCACGGGCACCTTTTAACTGGTAAATAGGTACCAGTAAAAATACTGGGAAGGGAACCTGCGATAGACCAGGAGGAGTTGAACTCCTGGTCGCTTCACGCTACAGAACCCGGGCCTGCTGAGCCTCTAGGCTCAGGTGTAAAAGCCCAATAGACCTGTTACCTGTTGCTGTTTAGCGTATTACTGAACCGACATGCACACTTCACTACGGGAGTTCAATATGAAGCATGTGACGGAGTCCTATATAAATGAAACGATTGCGATCTGAACGTCACTACTGTGTTTACGTCAGTATGTGAAGCTCATCACATCTCATCACGGTGCTCCAGGTGCTCTCTTTTTCCCTGAACACAATCCACCGTTCTGCTAATTCAGCTCGTTAGCATTTGTTCTCCCTGTAACAAATTAAGTACATCCACTTCATATTACTGGCTTGTTTGAGATTTGAAAACTGTTTCAGAGCCGGAAGCTTCTGGAACAACTGTCTATAATTAAGCCAGGTGTGTTATTTATTTATTTTTTTTTCCTTTTTTTTGTTTTTTTTGTTTTTTACATGGATTGAGAGCCTGCTGTCCAAATAAAGAAGCTCCTGCTTTAAAAATGGGACCTTGAAGCCGGACTAAAGCTCACAGCTGAGCATACAGACAAAGGAAATCCTTCTGGAGGAAAGTTGACCAATCACAGGAAAGATCCGCATTCGTCCGAGCAAAAAATGAGCTATTCAACCCCAAGAACACAGGATCAGCTGTTAACTGTTTAGCTTGATGAGCTGTTAAGGCAGTAGTGGCTCAGTGGTTAAGGCTGTCAGATACTCATCAGAATGTCAAGCCCCAGTACTGCAATCTCAGCCCACTCTGAACCCCCACTACCCCCAAACATGCCGTGCGCTCCAAGAAGACATGCCTTGCCAAGGTTGGAGTAGGAGAACATGAGTCGCTTGCACGGAGCACTAATCTCAACACCACTCATCATGTTTGGAATGAACTTGAAGGTCGACTGCCCCAGGTGTCCCCAACTGACATCGTTGCCTGACCTTAATAATGCTCTTGTGAATCACAGATCCCCAGTGACTCACTTCAAAATCTAGAAGACAGCCTTCCTAGAAGAGAGACATTTATTTTCACGGCAAAGAGGAACGAAACCAGGAGTCTAACAATCAAGAAACACACGAGTGTTATGGGCAAGCGAGATGCAAACATTTTTTGTGTCCTGTATTGATTTGATATGCTGTATCCAGACACAGTCCAGTGCGTACTTAATCACAGGCAATCTACTAATTTATTCATTTTCCGAACCGCTTATTCCTAATTAGGGTCGCGGGGAGGCTCAGCCGTCTCTGGGCGAGGGCGGGGTACACACTGGACAGCTCGCCAGGCCATCGCAGGGCCATCAGTCACACAACCATTCGCACTCAC
>JBCNYG010000006.1:641406-652355 GCA_039654305.1 Porochilus rendahli | reverse complement strand
TATATATATAGATAGATAGATAGATAGATACATAGATACATTATATATATATATATAGAGAGAGAAAGACAGACAGACAGACAGAGAGAGAGAGTCACTGTTTGCCTATTGATGCTTGACGGTGCTCTTTATTACTCTTATTGACTATTTCAGGTTTGATCCTGAAGCTTTCCGCTGGGCTCTGACCTTGAAGCTTGCTGTGGAAGAAATTAATAATAGTACGGAACTGCTACCTAACTACACTCTTGGCTATAAAATGTTTGATTCCTGTTCATACCCATTAACAGCTCAGAGAGCGGCTCTGGCTGTTATCAATGGACCAAATGAAGCAAATGGACACATGTGTACAAGTGCTAGCCCAATGTTAGCTGTTATTGCTGAGTCTGGGTCATCTGAGTCTATTGTGGTTTCTAGAATTTTACAACATTTCTGGATTCCAATGGTATGCAATTTGTCCAAGGACAAGAAAGAATTAGTTTCATACATTTGGCAGACACTCTTAGCCAGGTCAACTTACAATTATCATTTGTTATACAACTGAGCAATTGAGGGTTAAGGGCCAAACAGTGGTGATCGTGGTAATTGAACCACTGATCTTCGGATCAATAACCCATTGCCTTAACCACTGATCCACCACTGCCCTGAATACAGTTCATATACACTAGGCAGTGATTATTATTTGATAGAAAGATATGTATTTCACCTTCATCATTTATGCATTTGTTACTCTGAAAATGTGGGGATGAGAAGAAACTTAACTGTTCTTTTGTATCATGACTCTAAACCTATACCTAATAATATTTTTATAATATGTTTTAATGAACAAAGCTGTAATACTTATAATGTACTATATGTACTAAAATATATGTAAAATTTTTCTCACAAAGATTTAAGAATCCTGCCCATCTCACTTTCAGATCAGTTACTTCTCTTCTTGTGCCTGCCTAAGTGACAGACAGGAATTCCCTACCTTCTTCAGAGTCATTCCCAGTGATATCTACCAAGTGAAAGCGATTGCCACACTGCTGATACATTTCAACTGGACATGGGTAGGTGTAGTGCGAGGAGATCATGTGTATGGCCAATTTGCCCTGCAGGGACTCCTTAAGGAACTGAAGGGTACAAAAGTGTGTGTGGCCTATCAGGAAATAATTCCTCTGTTTTACAACAGCCAGAGAGCAATGGAGATCATCCGTGTGATGAACGGCTCCACTGCTCGAGTGGTAGTAGTGTTTTCAGGAGAGGGAGAACTCACACCATTTATGAAGGATTATATGAAATTAAATGTCACTGGGATTCAGTGGATTGCCAGTGAAGCCTTTGCAACAGCTTCAGTGTTTACAGAAAGGGAGTATTATCCCTTCTTGGGAGGCATGATAGGGTTTGGGATACGACAGGGCAATATCCCAAAGCTGAAAGATTACCTAACAGCAGTGAACCCACAAGTTTACCCATCCAACACTCTGGTGCAAGAACTATGGAGTACTTTGTATGGATGCTCTCCTTTTTCATCCGTTAACCATAGTACTCAGCTGCCTCTATGCACTGGACATGAGGCAATCAACAAGAAACACTCTGCCTACATGAACTCATCAAGTCCCCGCATTGCTTATAATATATATAAAAGTGTGTACGCTATTGCTTATTCTCTCCACAATCTTACTTCCTGCACACCTGGAAATGGGCCATTCATTAACTTCACATGTGCTGACCGTAGTAATATCTACCCTTGGCAGGTGACTGTAATTCTCTTAACTTTTACAAAGAATCGTTTAAAATTGAAATTGCACTTATTTCAAGCTTTAAAATAATGCATAATGTACTGTATGTATTGTTTCATCTGTAATTGGCTTATACTGACAACACTAATGTCTACCTTGACATACTGTGTTATGTACAGACTGGTAATTTTTACTCTTTGTTTTCATCACAAAGCTTCAGTATTACCTGCAAGAGGTCTCATTCACTATTTCTGGAGAGTTGGTGAAATTTGATGTGAATGGTGACTCGATCCCATCCTATGACTTGATCAACTGGCAAAAGGGCACAGCTGGCAATATTGAGTTTGTTAAAGTGGGCATGTATGATGGTGGTCGTGAGGCTGGGAATGAGCTGATTATTTTCAACACGGCTATCACATGGGCTGGAGACAAAAATGAGGCAAGCTGCTCTCTAGAATCTAATTAGGTACATGAGAAACTGTTCAGTACAGTCAGCAAGTACTCCGGTTTCATCCCACCGTCCAAAGATGTGCACAGTAAACAAATTGGCTGTTCCAAATTGCGCCTAGGTGTGATTGTGAATGGCAAGCTGTTTAGTTTGTACCCCACTTCCACCCAGAGGGGGCTGAGATAGGCAGCAGCCTCCCTGTGACCCTAATTAGGATTAAATGGCTTAGAAAATGAATGAATGAATGAATGAATAATGAATGTTTTTACCATTATGGTGTTAAAATTATAAATAACCTAATGCCAGTGTGTATGAAATAAAAAGCAATTGCTTTGTTCACCTGAAATTAGATTTATACATTTATTATTATTATTATTATTATTATTATTACTGGTATTATTCATCAAAATATGTATTCATTTATTTATTAATTCACCCATTCAAACCCATTTTGGATTTTTTTCCATAATTTTATTTTATTTCATTCATTCATTTTCCAAACCACTTATTCCTGATTAGGGTCGCGAGGGGCTGGCGCCTAGGGGTGATTTGGAACAGCCAATTAGCCTACTGTGCATGTTTTTGGACTGTGGGAGGAAACCCACGCAAGCACAGGGAGAACATAACATAAACTCCACACAGAAACGCCCGAGCTGGGAATCGAACACAGGACCTTCTTGCTGTGAGGTGCACGTGCTAATCACTATGCCACCGTGCCGCCCACCAGAACAATTAGTGAATGTATTTTGTTGTGTTAAGCTCATGTGAACAGGCACTTCAAGGGCTGCTACACTGGATAAAGCCCAGAATATTAATATGTTTTGCACAATGACCTATGGGAGTTGGTGATGCTGGAGAAAGCTTGTAAGCCCGAATCATTACAAACAGTGTACACACAGAACCACATGATCGATTTATTAGAATTAATTAAAAAAGTCGGCCGCAAGCTCTTTGTATTTATACCCCCCATTCTTTTTAATTAAACAAAGAAATATTTATTGGAAATTTGACTACATTACATAAATATTGCTAATTTTAACTTTCTTGCCAAGCACGCACCAACTTAATTGTGAGAAGTTATGAGAAGCTTAGCATGCTAGTATCTCCTATACAAACATGCACAAAGCGAGCATGAGGATTTCAGTATGTGCACTTTTAAGACCTTAAATATATTAATAGCTTAAGTCCTGCCCGTAAAAAATAAACCTATAGATGAGCTGCAAAATCTAAACATTTGTGTAGATAGACTATATAGAATCTAAAGTCAACTAAAGAATTCTAAAGTGCAGTTCATATTTCATATAACTTTTGTAGGATTTATGTATTTCTATTGGCAGGCTATAGAATTCAATTAAAAAGTTCTATAGCCATCTATAAACATGGTATAAATTTACATAGTACCTGTTCACATTCAAATTTGTAGTTTGTCTTTCTGCAAGATGTTATTTTTTTATCAGGCTGTTGAAACATCTATACTATGAATTACAGCGACCAGTTCTTATTGGAGTTGTGCTATACTAAATGTTCTCATAGAGAAGTAAATTGCTGTGAGGGGGCAGTTAATCCATGTCTATATAGTCCACTTGTAGGCATTTTGTTCCACTCTCTAGGCCTGTTTATTCCTGCATGGAAAGTGATGATTGGGAGAAAACTGGGCGACTGATTGAGTCGCCCACAAAGGCCAACCAAAGTGAGCTCAACCTTCCTGTAATCGTGCCGCGCATGCGCTACCACATAAATCGAGGCCAGCGGGAAAGCACATTTAGTGTTGCTGTTCCGCTTGCTGTGATCGCTTCAGAGCAATTACATATGAGAAATCTACAGAGCTACTGTATATATGAAATATACAAATGCTTTCTATGGTATTATGAAAAATCCTGGAAAACCTTACTTTTTGGCAATATATATATAATTTATAAGGATCTACTCTCATGGCTATAGGAAATCTACAGTTATAACCACAGGAAACCTATAGCGCAATAGGATCTATAGTTCATCTATAGAATCTTTAGGAAATTTATAGTCCATGCTAAGATAAAATCTATAGGATATCTATAGTATTTGCTACAGAATATAAAAGGACATCTATAGTCTATACAGGAATTCTATAGAATTTCCTATGGAGAAACTGCCTGTTGAAATCTGCAAAAAAATATGTAGTCCAAAAAAATATATAGAAATCCTATAGATATTTTTTTAATGGGTGATTTGGTTATCATGCCTCAAAGGTGTATAGCAGTAGGTTGATGCAAAACACACAGGATGGTGCTAATTTTTCAGTTTTCAGTCCTGAAAAAAAAGAAATGTGTGATGAATGGATTGGGCAAGTTAAATGAACACGAGCAGACTAGATAGCACTCAGCACTTAATTCCGTCATTTGTAGTGAACGTTTTAGTAAAGACTGTTTTGAACCAAGTCAGTGCATCAATCTGAAATGGCTGCAGGTTTGGCAGTGGTCATACAACCAGCACTGCTACAGATGTCAACAGCAACTCTGCAATGTTAAGAAGTGCTAAACCTAGATCCTAATAATTGAATTGCATACCTGGGAAAAAAGATGAAAACATTGGAGCAAATGTTTAGCTTTATCTTGAATCATTGACCACAGATTCTAAGTTAAAATGCAAAACATGTTAAAACTACATTCCATGATTAAACAACAGTGATTTAAAAAAGTTTTACTGCTTTGCTATTGCTTTTATGTCTCGCACATTAGTAAATATCAGAGGAAGTGAGTAGTGTTAGATCAGTCAACAAGTGTTCAGGTCCCACTCACTGGTCCCTATATCTGATAAAGACATATTACAGTATGTGACCAAATACAAATACCTATATGTGTAATGCTAATCTTATGAAATAAAAAGTAATTCTGCTGAAAAATTGCTTTATTAGATATTAGAAACTATTTAATAATAATGTATAGTGGCTTTAAACTGGATTTGTCACCCACTGGACATTCAGTCAGATTTTACATTCATTTTGGCAATACATTTATCAACTTATAATTTATGAGACATGATCATTTTCCAATGTGAAAAGATTTTGCCACATTGAAACACTGCTTATAACCAATCATTACAGGTAACCATTTTCTCAGAATACTGGCTCAAACTGGTACTGCTCAATCCTTCCAGTTTGCTGTATAGGTAGCCACCTCTGTTACTTCACTCTCTTCATTAAAGTATTAAAATTCAGATTGTTCCACAGAATATCAGAGCTAATTAGTTTCAGTAGGATACTGACAGCTTAGCATGTGTGGCTGTATGCATTCAACTCATTGTACAATGGGAGAGTCATGGTCAAATGAGATTTGGTCACATGACTAATCAGACGCTAACACTGCTAGAGATTGTGAGCTGTATGACCAGTATAAAAATCACTTTATTGAAAATATTTGAAATCAGTTAATAAAGTAAACAGATTATTATAAATTAATGTTACTCATTGTGGAAGCCATTTAAGATTTTGAAATGACCCAGTCAAAGTCATGACCTTAAAACCTCAATAAAATTATATTTTACCTCAAGAGGGAAGTTAATAGTCGAAAACCCTGAATTAAAATGATTCTATAGAGGAGGGTGGGCCAACACTTATTTACAGCAATGCCACTGATCTCCTGAGTCCTCTGCTACAAAGGGAATTTATGCTACACTGGATGTGACCTGCACAGCATACTGTACACTTGCTAAAATGTTCAGCACTATCAAGTGAATACAAGAAGTGTATCCAAAAACTACAATCTTTAGGAGTTTGTCTGTTGAAGAGTGCTTACAGCAGGCTATGGTCGCTGACCTGCTGGAGGTCCAAGTGGTGTTCCGAAAACAAAGTGGGCTTTATAGACAACTGGAGTACTTTTGAGGGTAATATGATTTTGTGGGACTTAACCTAATTGCTGAAATGGGCTGGCGAGCTGTCCAGGGTGTACTCTGCCCTCGCCCAGAGTCATCTGAGATGGGCGCCAGCCTCCCCGCGACCCTAATTAGGAATAAGTGGTTCAGAAAATGAATGAATGAATGAATTAACCTAATTGGATATTGATGAGACTGACCATTTAATTTGATATGTTTATATGGATTTAGAAAGTGATTTCAATTATGTTTTTTCAATAAATATTGATTTGTTTAAATTTGCAATGCTCTGTGGTTTATTGGGTCACAATTGGCCAGAAGGAACGGTATGGCACTCGTATTCTAATCTACAACATATGTTTAATCAAGGAGTTTTTCTGTATTACATATTATTCAAGGAAGATAGAAAAATAAATGCATACCTCCAACAGCTCACAAGAAGTGACTTTAAATGAGACTGCTGCATGTCTGCATCCCCACAGCATTGGGTTGTTGTTCTGAGGCAGGTTGGCGTTCTCTTCCTGCATAGCATCATGCTCCAGCCCATGTTGCTTGTCCATGTTATGTAGCATGCAACAGATCACTACAATATGGGCCACTTTTTCTGGCCTGTATTGCAGTGCTCATCCAGTGCGATCCAACTTATCTTTTTTCCCCTCTTGAAGCAGTTTTAGTTATTTTATTTAGTCTTTCTTCGAACATCAACTTTTCTCCACTCCAAACGCAGAGAGAATCAACAGCGTCCTGCTAATATCCTGCTAACACCCACAAGTCTCCAGCTAAAGTTTGTTTTTAGCATCATAGCTACCATCCAGCTTGTTCATTGTGTTGAGTTCTACCTCTGTCATTAGCAATAAGTTTAACTGTGAGAGATATAAACTAGTTAGTTCTCTGATGGAGAAGATTGCAGCATAAGAGGTGCACATCCTGACTTTAGAGAGGGCTAATGAGAGTGAGAGTAGCGTTGTTCTTGCAGCGGGAGGTTTGGGTGCCTTAGGAGGAGATATTTACCCCCCTCCTCCGGCATCAGAGCCCTTGCAGCGGGGCGACTAAACTAACGCTTAGGCTCGCCCACGGGCACATCACGCGCCTGCGCCTCACGTGTAAAACAGGTTTGCTCTTCTCAGACACCTGCTGAGAAACCTGAAAGAGCTCTGGTTATAGGAAGCTCCATTTCAAGACATGTGAAATTAGCTAATCTTTTAGGGGCACCAACAGGACTAGTTAGGTGTATCCCGGGAATGAGAGCGCTGGCAGGTTATCTTAGGTTCCTAAGCCAGCACAGGTTCTCTAAGATTGTCATAGAAGCTGGAGTTAATGATATACGCCTTCGTCAGACAGAGGTTACTAAGAGTAACTTTATAGAGGTGTGGAAGATAGCGAAGGCAATGTCTGATGCAGTAATATGCTCTGGCTGCATCCCAATATGGTGTGGTGATGTGGCTTACAGCAGGCTATGGTCGCTGAAATGCTGTAGGTCCAAGTGGTGTTCCGAAAACAAAGTGGGCTTTACAGACAATTGGAGTACTTTTGAGGGTAAATCTGGCCTGATAGGGCGGGACGGTATCCACCCCACTTGGAAAGGTGAATCAATGAGTATGTAGCTTTGTAGCTTTAAATGCTACAAAGCGAGTCCTCCCAGATACAGTTATATACACCAACCTCGTCTAACTGGCAGAGGAGGAGGCATCGCCGTAATGTATACTCTAGTGTATAATGTATACTATAGTGCCTAATGTATAATCTAGGCGTTATACAAAAATATACACATAGACTTAATGCATTTGAAATTTTATATGCTAACATAACATACGCATCTGAAAAAAATATGCCCACACAGGTTATTTCTTTAATTTTTATTTACAGACATCCAGGGCCGTACTCCGAATTCCTGTGTGAATTTGCAGACTTCATTTCAAACCTGGTTGTTGGTGACTTCAATATTCATTTTGATAAACCAGAGGATCCTTTAGAAAAGCGTTTGTGTCTAATCTAGATTCAGTAGGGGTTAATCAGAATTTAATAGGACCCACGCATAATGCTGGCCACACTCTAGATCTAATACTAACTTTAAACATCGAAAACATAGTCTCAGTTCCACAGTCAGAAACCATTTCAGATCACTATTTTATCTCACTTACAATGCATCTTAGCATCAATGCCAACAGACCTAAGAGACCCATGTGTGCAGTTAGGGTCTCCTGGAAATGTTTGGCGTCCCCTGTCAGAAGGACCTTCAACTCCCACCTCCGGCAGAGCTGCCACCACATCCCAATGGAGGCCTGGGACATAGAGTCCGTATGGGCCATGTTCCATGTCTCCATTATTGAGGCGGCAGCCCAGAGCTGTGGCCAGAAGGTCATCGGAGCCTGTCATGGATGCAACCCCCGAACCCAGTGTGGACACCTGAGGGGGCCGTCAAGCTGAAGAGGGAGGCCTATCAGTTCCTTTTGACCTGTGGGACGCCCGAGGCAGCGGACGAGTACCGACTGGCCAAATGTGCTGCAGCCCAGGCTGTAACCGATGCAAAATCTCGGGTGTGGGAGGAGTTCGGTGTGGGCCTGGAAAAAGATTTGGCCTCAAAAAGGTTCTGGACCACCATCTGGCACATCAGGAGGGGAAAGCAGTACTCCACAAACAGTGTTTACAGTGGAAGTGGGGAGCTGCTCACCTCAACTTCAAGGACCTGCTCAATCCCACCAACACACCCTCTGTGGAAGAGGAAGAGCCTGGGGGTTCAGAGAAGGGTCTGTGTATTACTGGGACTAAGGTCATGGAGAAAGTTAAAAAGTTCCTCAGTGGCCAGGCTCCGGGGGTGGATGGGATCTGCCCTGAATACCTCAAGGCTCTGGATGTGGTAGGACTGTCTCAGTTGACACATCTCTACAGCATCGCGTGGTCATCGGGGGCCATACCTCTGAAATGGGTTGTAGTTCCCCTTTTTAAGAAAGGGGACCAGAGGGTGTGTTCCAACTGTCGTGGAATCACACTCCTCAGCCTACCTGGGAAAGTCTATTTAGGAGTACTAGAGAGGAGGATCCGGCCAATAGTTGAACCTCGGATTCAAGAGGAACAATGTGGTTTTTGTACTGGCCGCAGCTCTCTTGACCAGCTCTACACACTCTACAGGATCCTGGAGGGGGCATGGAAGTTTGCCCAACCAGTCCACATGTGCTTTGTGGACTTGGAGAAGGCTTTCGACAGTGTCGCTTGGGCCATCTTGTGGGGTGGGGTGTGGTAATATGGAATACCGGACCCGTTGCTACGGGCCGTTCAGTCTCTGTATTGCCGGAGCCAGAGCTTGGTCCGCATTGGTAACGACATGTTGAATTGGGGTTGGACTCCAACAAGGCTGCACTTTGTCAACGTTTCTGTTCATAATTTTTATGGATAGAATTTCTAGGCACAGTCAAGGTGTTGAGGGGTTCTGGTTTGGTGGCCAGAGGATCTCATCTCTGCTTTTAGCAGATGACATTGTTCTTTTGGCTTCATCAAGCCAGGACCTTCAGCTCTTGCTTGAGCGATTCGCAGCTGAGTGTGAGGCGACTGGGATGAAAATCAGCACTTCCAAGTCTGAGGCCAAGGTTCTCAGTCAGAAAAGGGTGAAATGCACCCTCTGTGTCTAAAATGAGGTCTTGCCCCAAGTTGGAGGAGTTCAAGTATCTCAGGGTCTTGTTCATGAGTGAGGGAAGGATGGAGCGGGGGATTGACAGGTGGATTGGTGCAGCCTCTGCTGTAAAGTGGAGCTTGTACCGGTCTGTCATGGTGAAGCGGGAGGTGAGCCAGAAGGCAAAGCTCTGAATTTACCAGTCAATTTACGTTCCTACCCTCACCTATGGTCACAAGCTTTGGGTAGTGTCCAAAAGAACGAGATTGCAAATGCAAGCGGCTGAAATGAGCTTCCTTTGCAGGGTGGCACCTTAGAGATAGGGTTAGAAGTCACCCTATCTCTGTCATCTGGGAGCAACTCGCAGTAGAACCGCTGCTCCTTCGTGTGGAGAGGAGCCAGTTGAGGTGGCTTGGGCATCTTATTAGAATGCCTCCTGAACGCCTCCCTGGTGTGGTGTTTCGGGCATGTCCAACCAGGAAGAGACTCCGGGGGTTGACCCAGAACACGTTGTAGGGACTACAACTCTCAGCTGGTCTGGGAACGCCTTGGCAGAGGAAGTGGCTGGGGAAAGGGACGTCTGGACCTCACTGCTTGGGCTGATGCCCCCGCAACAGACCACTTCTTAGTTCCTGTGCTTTCTGGCTGATGTTTTGGTCACATTTGAATGCTTGTGGTGCTTTCACTGTAGTGGTAGCACATAGTCTACAACCCCCACAAGTGGCTCAGGTCGTGCAGCTCATCTAGGATGGCACATCAATGTGAGCTGTGGCAAGAAGGTTTGCTCTGTCTGTCAGCGTAGTGTCCAGATTATGGAGCAGCTACCAGAAGACATCATGAGACGTTGAGGAGGCTGTAGAAGGGCAACAACCCAGCAGCAGGACTGCTACCTCCACCACTATGCAAGGAGGAACAGGAGAAGCACTGCCAGAGCTCTGCAAAATGACCTCCAGCAACCACAATGTGCATGTGTCTGCTCAAACGGTCAGAAACAGACTCCATGACATGGCATGAGGGCCCGCCGTCCACAGGTGGGGGTTGTGCTTACAGCCCAACACCGTGCAGGACGTTAGGCATTTGCCACTGAGCACAAGTGACAGACGTGACAGTCTGGAGACACCATGGAGAAAATTCTGCTGCCTGCAACATCCTCCAGCATGACTGGTTTGGCAGTGGGTCAGTAATGATGTAGGGTGGCATTTCTTTGGGGGGCCGCACAGCCCTCCATGTGCTCACGAGAGGTAGCATGACTGCCATTAGGTACCGAGATGAGATCCTCAGACCCCTTGTGAGACCATATGCTGGTGCGGTTGGCCCTGGGTTC
>JBCNYG010000006.1:490739-502374 GCA_039654305.1 Porochilus rendahli | reverse complement strand
GTGATCCGTTGTGGGTGGATCTGAGGTGGTTCTGCTGGAAACATCAAGGTAAGTTCTACTCGGGTATCAGTGGCTGAATCCTGAATGGGTTTCTAGTTCCTACACTAGTGCACTACACAGGATAGAGAATAGGGATGTTTATGTTACAGTAATGAAGATGAGAAGTACGACACTTATGAGACAGGAACACATTTGTAGTGAAAATTGTTTTCTGAGCATTTGACACCCAGCACTATACTGACACCTGCTGGACAATATGCATTGTGACCTCTTACAGAGCAGTGGAGAGGCCTCCATGGCCAGCTGTGTCATGCACCTCACACACACACCTGCAGCTCATTAAAACACAAAAAAAATTAGTCACACACACCCTTTTTGTTTGACTCCACACAGGCAGATGGAATATTTAATGGGGTGAATACGTGTAGAGCTGGGCTATACATTTGGTGCTTTGAGTTGGCTACTCTAGTCTTTTAAAAAGTTTTTTTTTATTATTATTATTAAATTAACAATTTACTGTTTCTCTGTGTAACTATTTTTTTCCACCACGTTTGCCCCACCTCACTGTGTCACATCCTGTTGTGGATCAATCTCCCTTCGAGGTATCGGTTCTCTTACCCTCATTTGGGATTGTTTTCATGACCCGGCCCTCATTCCAAATTGAATATTCCTGGTATAGAGTTTGGCTTAAACCCCACAGTAACGGTTACATTTAGAGCAGATATGTTTTGATCCTTTGAGTTATCACCACCTGTTTTGCCACAGCGACTTAGAATAAAATCTTTCTTTGTTCTACAGTTCAGCATGCCAGTTTTCACATATTTTCTGGTAGCAGTTGCAGCTGCATCTCAGAATTTTTTCAGGAATTTTCCTAGTTGCAATTACCAATGCAGAAAATAAAGTGGGTAAAGAAGACCATTGCTGCAGAACCCTAAAGGGGAGATAATTACCTAAATGTGCCTGAACTCAAATTGGGGAAAATTGATATTCACAGATATTACAACCAAAATCCCATGTGGCTCCAAGTGTAATTAATAAATTCAGCAGAATTTATTCTTTATTATGAGAATTCTTTATTATTATTATTATTTATTATGAGAACATCCCTTAAATTCATTTTTGAAATCATATCCTTCCACCAAGGTAAGGTGGTGAATCATGGAGGGAGCTAATAAAGCATCCAACATTATTAAGCTGGTGTGTGTCATCTGGGTTTATTGAAACATTCAAGTGTTTGTCATCAGTCTAACAGTGGAAGCTAATACCATGTTTAGGAATATTATTACCCAAAGGGAGCATGTATAGAGATCAAAACCACCAAACACCATATTTTTGCATACAGAAAAGACAGTGTTTACATCTATAAACTGATAATGGTGAGATAAATAAGGCCTACACCAGGAGAGTACTGTAATTCCAACCATTCATAATCTATCAAGGAGAATAGTGAGACCAGTGGTGTGAGAAGGTGCACTAAGTTCAAGTAACACAAGCAAGAAAAGACGACATTGATCAGAGGCTAGTAGTTTACCATTTACCACCTTGACCAGTTCCTTCTCTGTGCTATAATGAGGCCTTAATCTTGTCTTTTCATAAATGTTTTTTATAGATATGAACATAACTGTTGCATTACAGCTTTTTCTAAGATTTTGGCAATAAAAGGTTGGTGTGATATTTGTCTTTATTTAGACGGCTGACGACCTGTAGTGAGACTCCTTCAGTTGTACGATTTTGGACGATCACCCCACCCCACATACGTACATTTCAAAGGAAAACTAATCTGGGATTCTACTGGAACATTCCCACGCAGTTCATGCCGACTTAAGTGGTTCAGAAGTGTTTAATCTTCCAGCAGTGCTTTGTGTTATACTGTGATTTCCTGAGATATTCTAATATAAATACTGCACTTAACTATTGATTCAACTGCCACAGTTATATGTACAGTACATGTTACATTATTTGTGTAAATAACAAAATAAATAACACATTATGGTCTTGTTTTGTGCAAAATTCAGAAATAGAAAAGACTAAGATGAATAAGACTATTTATCCCACATCGGGTTAATTTACAGCTCAAAAAAAGAAAAAAACATGTATAGCATCAGAAAAACAATGTAATCAAATAGAATATATATATATATATATTCTATTTTTTATTTTTTTTTATTTTTTATTTTATATACATGATTGTTTTACACAAAAACATGTGGAATGGAATGTACATTCAACAACTTACCCTGAAGAAAAGAACAGTGCAGTAATTTAATTTACTGTAAAATGTGCAGCTCAGAGAGAAAATAAAGATTTCAGCCTCGAGACGTGAAGCCACGGAGAGTCTTTCCTTCTTTGTAGCACTGAAATCTTACCTCTCCAGCACCAGTTGGTCACATGATTATCCTTAAATCAGTGCACACCTCTCTACCAGGTTTGTTCTTCTGGGACTTCACACATGAATCATCACTTCAGTATGAGTTCGATCACCACAGACAGGGTTTGACCCCCACAGGTCCATGTGATCCGTTGTGGGTGGATCTGAGGTGGTTCTGCTGGAAACATCAAGGTAAGTTCTACTCGGGTATCAGTGGCTGAATCCTCTCATTATTATTGTTGTTGTTATAATTATTGTTGATGTTATTGTTGTTATTATTGATATTATTATTATTATGTTTGATATTATTACTATTGTTGATATTATTATTATTATTATTATGTTTGATATCATCTGTGATAAACATCTGTAAACAGCATATATTTTATTTAAGATAGAAAAAATAAAGCTGTTATTATTGTCATCATCTCTTCAGAAACACGTCTTCACACTAATGCACTCGGCGATGGATCGGGCCGCGCGGTGCTGTAGTGGCCCATGAGTTTCTGGGAGGGGTTTGCATGGGTGTCCTCCAGGTACTCCGGTTTCCTCCTAATAGGCTAATGGGCTCTTCCAAGTTTCCCCTAGGTGAGAGTGTGTGTGTGTGTGTGTGTGTTGGACCTGTAAGGGCATGACAGGTTGTTCAGGGTGTACCCCGCCTTCTCCCAGAGTCAGCTGAGATAGGCTCCAGCCTCCCTGTGATGCTAACAAGATAAAGCAGTTCAGCGAATTAATGAATGAAGGAAGGAAGGAAGGACTGGGAGGGATTTGGTTTGATTTCTTCGGAAACTGCTGATCTCCTGCTGCAATTTTCACAAAACATCCTATAAAGTTTGTACAGAGTGGTACAAAAACCAGATAAACACAACACCAGTAGTTAGTGTATAAGATTAGGGAGTCACTCAAGCGAGCGCAGTAATGGTGTATTATGGGAGCCTCAGATGGCTGTGCTTGGAAACCTGATACATTCTTCTGTGTGTAAGCCTTTTCATGTCATGTCTGATCTTCTGTTCACGCCGAAGTGCCTTTCTGCTCAACGTGGCTGTAAAGAGTGATCTACACATATATATAAAGAGTTGCTACATATATCCTTCCCGGCAGCTCAAACCAATTGGGTCACTTTCTTCTGTTCTCTCTCGTTCCATCCACAGAACCATGGCCCACTCGTCGTGTTTTGTTTTTCACACTTTCTGCATTAACTCTGGAGACTCCGGAGATGGGCAGGAGATCAGTGCGTGCTGAAAAACCCAAAACAGATCCACATCACGGTTACCGTCTTAGGGGATCAGACCTTTCCGTTCTTCTGGCGTTAGATGTGAGCGTTAACGGAAGCTCCTTACTGGCGCCTGATTGGCTGATTGTATGGCTGTAAATCAGAGCAGGTAGACAGGTAGGTGTTCCTAATAAAGGAGAGTGAGAGTATGTTTTATAGAATTTTTCACTTAATAAATGGTTGTGATTTAAAAAATTGTAAGGTTCCCCTGAATAGGAACAAATTTATTATTATAACTTGGCATTGTTGTAATGAAATGTCTCCCTCTAGTGGGAGTCCAAAAAAGCACTTTTTAGATTTCAAAAGTAAATAAATAAATAAACAGCACCCAAAAAACTAACCCCATGCACGGATCACCACCATTGGTATTGGTTTATTTCTCGTACCACTGTAGAACAAATCTCACTTTTCACTTTTTATGTTCTCTTTGGCTCAAACCGACCACCCCGGTGGAACCAGCGTCCTGGTGGAGGTGATAATACATCGTGTGGTTTTTCTGCCTCCTGAGTTTTTCTGGATTTTGAATATCTTCACAGAATATTTTTCAGTGTTGCAAACATTTTTTTAATCCTTTTTCATGTTTAAAGAAACTAAAGTCACATGATTTTCACCTGTCGCAAACGCAAGCACTCCGCTGTCATTTAAAGGCTTCAGCAGCCAATCAGCAGGTGCGTGGCGCTTTCCCGGGGTTACGCCGCAGCAGCTCGTGACGGCGTGGGCCCGTGCTCGCTTACTGGCTGGTGGTGGTCGTGTGTAATGGGGAGGAAACACTTGTTGGGTTGGAAATTAGGGAGAGAAAAACAGGAAGCAATTAAAAAAAGGAAAGTTCATTAATTAAAACAGACTCACAGGGGGTTTTTTTTGTTTTTTTTACCTGTTTCTGTCTAGATGAGTGGCGTCCTGTCGTCTCAGACCCCCGCTGTCCACTTTCCGCTCAGTTATAAATTTCCCTCCACAAAACGGTTGAGAGTCCCGACGATGATGAAAGCCGAAGAGATTAAACGTGAGGCTCAGGAACCGACGAAGAGCTCCAGCAGCCAGCCGTGGTCTTTTGGTACGTTCCTCACCGACACCTCTCCGGGACTTACTCCGAAAGAGATTCACCAGTGCTCCCAGTGCGGGAAAGGTTTCAGTCAGAAGAGCAATCTCAATCAACACCAGCGGATCCACTCCGGAGAGAAGCCGTATCAGTGCTCACACTGCGGCAAGAGTTTCAACCAGAAGAGCAATCTCAAGCAGCACGAGCGCATCCACTCGGGAGAGAAGCCGTACCGCTGCTCCGACTGCGGCATGCGTTTCACGCAGAGAAGTCATCTCCAGCAACACCAGCGCATCCACACCGGAGAGAAGCCGTACCGCTGCCCGGAGTGCGGGAAGAGTTTCAGCGACCAGAGCAATCTGCAGCAGCACCAGCGCATCCACACCGGAGAGAGGCCGTACCAGTGCTCCGCCTGCGGCATGAGATTCACGCAGAAGGGTAACCTCCAGAAACACCTGCTCTTCCACACCGGAGAAAAACCCTACCGCTGCCCGGAGTGTGGGAGGAGTTTTACCCAAGCGGCCGATCTTCAGGAGCACCGGCACGTCCACACCGGGGAGAAGCCGTTCTACTGCTCGGCGTGCGGGAAGAGTTTCACTCGGCACAGCAGCTTCCAGCGGCACCAGCACGTCCACACCGGAGAGAAACCGTATCCGTGCACGGCGTGCGGCAAGGGGTTCACTCGCTTTACCAACTTACAGCGTCACAAACTCGTTCACGCGGCCGAGCTCCGGGACATGCTGCACTTCTCATCGGAGCGGCTGGAGGCGAATTAGGAATGTTTTATGAAATGTGGAACGACCCGTAGGACAATCCAGAGTGCCGTAGAGTCCGGTGTCCTGTCTTCCCTTTACCAGAGGAACAGCCACGGTACCAGGAAGATTAAGCTACCGACGTGCGCTCGTCCCAGCGTCACCCAGAGGAGCTGCGTGTGCGAACGCAGCCGTCCCAGTCAGTAGGCGTGGACGCTACCCCGCCCTCGCTCGCGGCCCGATGGAGTCCGGGTGTGAAAACAGGAGGTCATAGTCGGGAGAAGTCCGATGATGTTCAGTCTCGTACTGAAAAAAGAAATATCTGAGGAGGACGAGGAGGACGAAGGTACAGGACGTTACCTACCGTTAGGACGATCGAGCCCGAGATTGGGTGGGTTATTGATGAGAGCCAAATTTATCCAGCACAGATAGGACAGGCAGGGCGCGGAGTTTGAGGGCGCGGAGTTTGAGGGCGCGGAGTTTGAGGGCGCGTTCGTATTTCTAAACATCAGTAACCGAGGAGGAATATCGGGGATGAAGGAAGAGAAATGCAGACAGAAATATCTGCGGCTCGCTGCCCCGCTCGACCCGATCACGTACGTTCCCGATTCCCAATGAGAATATAAAAGAGCAACGCCCAAAATCACCAACACACACACTCGCATTTCCGCAGTGCATTAAGGGTTAATCCAGTTTATCTTTCTTCAGGGGCCACTCATGAGCTCTCACGCGCATCTGCAGCCAGTTCGGGCTCATCATACACCTAAATAAACAAACACCTAAATAAACAAACAACTAAATAAACAACACTCGGTGGAGCTGGGCTTGGTCATCTGGGAGGCTAAAAAAGTACAGAGTAGCATCTCTTCAGAGCGAGTAGTCCCGGGCTCGGCTGGAGTTTGCATGCACTCTGGGTGTGTGTGTGTGTGTGTGTGTGTGTGTGAGAGCACTGTGATAGACTGGCACGTTGAGGGTGAACCCCACCTTGACCCAGAGTTTTTTGCGACCCCAGTAGGACCAAGTGGTTGATCTCTTCAGGACACTGGTGATTGTTTTTACTCTGAACGTCGCATCTCGACGGTCTTTGCTTTCGTTTCTGGGCTTTCGTTCATGTTTTCCAGCCCAGTGTTTGCTCCTCCCGCCAGAGTAACACTACAATATTATAATCCTCATATTTAATATAAAATTACACATAAAATACGCTGCTGTTAAAACTGTTTATTTCTCATGTTTAAAGTTAGGAGTCAGTCCTACACCAACTTCCTGGATCTGAAAGGATTCTTTTATCCTGAAATGAATAAATAAAAGGGTTTTTTTTTATAAGGATATACTTGTGCTTTCTTACAGTATGATATAAACGAGCCCCGGGCTTTTCCCTGTAAGGGTGGATTCTCCTTTTCGTCTGATTTTGCTTATTAAAGAGTAACCTACAGGTGTGTGTGGAGTCCTTTCCTGCAGCTCCATGTTCTGTACCTGCCGACGCTGGGTGAGATGGCGATGACGTGTTTGGCTCGCTGGAGGAATCCTGTGTGACATCACCGGCTTCCGGTTTAGAAAAAGTCCGCCATATTGGCCATCATATACGTGCTATGATTAATATTAACCTGCACACTGGGAGTCATAACCTTTCCACCTGTTTCATGGGGGGTAGAGGGGTTCAAATTTAATATAATACACGCAGGAATTATGGGAAGGGTTCGGCGGCTCGTTGATGGATCCTGGCTGACCACAGCAGGTATGTGAGCAGAGTTTTTTCATCCTGGATAAATACAGAGTACAGAAAGAAAACAAATAATTTTTAGAGAGGTTAAAGGTTCAGTAATTAAACAGCGATCAGGTGAATGTTGTTCGTTTCCATTATTTTATAGTAAAGATTTGTTTTCGCTCTGTGCTCCACCCTGTTTGATTGTAAAAGGTAAAGTGCACTATAATAAAGTAAATGACCTCTCGCTGTGTTCATTCTCTTAATAAAGTGCTCTATGTAAGTTGTTTTTCATTAAACGAATTCCTTGTAATCTCTCCAGTCAGCGAGCGTGAAGGCACGCGGTCTTAACTCGAGCGTTTCTGTCCGAGTTCAGTGGAACCTCGTTCAGGTGTACTTGAGAATATCAGGTTTAGAACAAATGCCCATGTTCAAACAGTTAGTCCCGGAAAAATGTGTCACTGGAGCGTTCGACGTACTTCACTTTTCGAGGCGTGCAATTTGTTTCGGAGCATCTTGTATCTTGTTCCAGGCACAACTTGCCGTCTGAACACAACAGGTATCAAGTAGGAGCGTTCGGTATAGTTATGGTAGTGTCCATCAGGGTCATTAGGCCGGTTCGCGGGTTTTCACGGCAGATTGGCGGTTCTTCTCCGGTGGTTTGTTTGCGTGCTGACCCTCTAGCTTCTGACGTGTCACCGATTCGGGAGTGACCGTGTAAACGTCCGAAAGTGGCAGCTTTGTCCCGTTGGCTGTTTATTAGCAGCTTTAAAGCAGAGCTCCTCATGATATTTTTGTCGTCTGTGTTTCTCTTCCGTTCATAATTAATTATTCTGGCAGTGTTCTAGAAGGGTAAGCCATGCGCTCCTCCCAAAAACTTGGAAATATTGCCAAAAATATAACACTACGATATAGAATCATTTTAATTTGTCAGTTGGATGTTGTCTCAGTTAAATAAATAAATAAGAAAACTGTTAGTGTATCTGGATCTTGGCCTGCATCAAGTTCCTGCCGAAAGCAAGCAGCCGATCAGCATCGCGGTGCATCCGGACACCGGACTGAGGGACGGATATATAAACAGTCTGCTTTCTTGGTACTCTGCTATAAAAGAAAGTTGGTTCTATCTGAAAAGTGATTTTACTACTTTTTATGACCAAGAACTTGAACTCACGATCACTCAAATGAAATTATTTGAATCTGAGAAGTTGATGTTTTCCCCCGTTGCATCATTAAGTAAAAAAAACTTTGAATCTGGCAAAATGTGCCAATTATTCCGTATTTTTTCCTGATCGATTTCTGAGCGCGCGCTGAGCTCCGAGAGCAAATTTTACTTGTGGCAGGTGGAACCAAAGTGCGTTTGCAAATCACAGAGTCGGCTGAGATGGGCACAAGGGTGGGTACTCTGAACTGTCATTAGCACAAACAGTCAGGACCGCCCCCCGTCCTGTAGGCAGAGAGAGGCCACCCTTTCATCAACCAGAGAACCCCAACATGTGGGCATCGAGATGGGGGGCAACAAGGACCGCTGCCTCTCCTTTTTTTCTCTTCTTTCTCCTGGGAAACTTTCTCACCATTTGCCAGAAAGGAAGTTTTCAACGTCACTCAGAACTTTGCATTGTTTTCATTCTATTTGCATTGTTTGCATTCTATTTGCATTGTTTTCATTCTATTTGCATTGTTTGCATTCTATTTGTATTCTATTTGCATTCTATTTGCATTGTTTGCATTCTCTTTGCATTCTATTTGCAATGTTTGCATTCTATTTGTATCGTTTGCATTCTATTTGCATTCTATTTGTATTGTTTGCATTCTATTTGCATTCTATTTGCATTGTTTGCATTCTATTTGCATTGTTTGCATTCTATTTGTATTGTTTGCATTCTATTTGTATTCTATTTGCATTGTTTGCATTCTATTTGTATCGTTTGCATTCTATTTGCATTCTATTTGCAATTTTTGCATTCTATTTGTATTCTATTTGCAATGTTTGCATTCTATTTGTATTCTATTTGCATTGTTTGCATTCTATTTGCATTCTATTTGTATCGTTTGCATTCTATTTGCATTGTTTGCATTCTATTTGTATTGTTTGCATTCTATTTGCATTCTATTTGCATTGTTTGTATTCTATTTGTATTGTTTGCATTCTATTTGCATTGTTTGTATTCTATTTGTATTGTTTGCATTCTATTTGTATCGTTTGCATTCTATTTGTATTCTATTTGTATTGTTTGCATTCTATTTGCATTCTATTTGTATTGTTTGCATTCTATTTGCATTCTACTTGTATTGTTTGCTTTGGATTTGCTTTGTGTTTGTTTTGCCTCACAGTGAACATTACATATATTTCTATATGATGTAAAAAGGAGTCAAAACAAATGACATCAACAGCAGCACGATGTCATTTCCACTTCCTTTTCCTGTAACAGCAGCACGGCGGATTACAGTCCGTGAGCACTCGCCTTTTCTGCGCTCGCTGTCCCGGCACTTTCTACCTTCTACAAATGCCATGGTGTTCCTGTCTTCACGAAAGACATGAACATCGAGCGTTAAAACGAAGGAGACCGCCGTGCTGCGGTTACGAGAAAAAGGAAGCGGAAGTGGCGTTCTCCGTGCGTCGGCTAAACGCTGGATCGAAACTTCAAGGCAAGAGAAGCCGCGTTCAGAAGAACAGACCATGTTCAAACCTCCGTGTTCCGTTTCGCTCAGAAGACGGTTAAAGAGCTGTTAATACAGACATTAGAATCTGAATACAGCAGATGTTTATTTGTTTATTTGTTTGTGTTATTTTTATGTCCATCTGTTTTCAGGCCTCACCTACCACGTCTTGTGCCACTATTCGACCCCGCGGTGGACCTTACTTGACCTTTACTTGACTTCACAGGATACATGTTTTACATGAAATGCAGTAAAATAATATTTATGGAACAAGATAGAACAGGAATTTAACCCTTTAAACTGTCACGTATACTTTGGCTCCCACCACAGGTGGACAGGTTATCATCACCATGGATACGATGGAAAGTGCTGTTTTTACTCGCAGAACTGGCGCAGACGAGATTTACGGTAACTGGGAGTTTCCTGTGTTGGAATGTCCGAGAAATAAAGTCTGTGTGCAAACATCGTACCTTTTCCACAAAAACAACTTATTACGACTCACACGGACATTCGTCCCGACGCGCTGCGTTCACAACACTCCGGAAAAAAAGTGTTTTTAAGTTGCTTCCCAGCGGGACATTATACGTGTATATATATAATTAAATTTATATATTTATATTTATTCACACGTCAATGGCACTTGGAGAGTTTTGTGATGCGCACGCGGCAGGATAAAAGAAAAGTAAGAAACTCAACGCAGCCTAATGTGGTCTGCACTCACATAGCGACATCAGCAATAACGGCCCCCGGTAACCTGGACCGGCTATCGGGTCACACAGATATCTGGGGTCATTGTCTTTTATTTGCCTCACGCTATTTGCATTCTATTTGCATCTCATTTGCATTCTATTTGTATTGTTAGCTTTTCATTTGCATTCTATTTGCATCTCATTTGCATTCTATTTGCATCTCATTTGTATTGTTAGCTTTTCATTTGCATTCTATTTGTATTGTTAGCTTTTCATTTGCATTCTATTTGCATCTCATTTGTATTGTTTGCATCTCATTTGCATACCATTTGTATTGTTTGCATCTCATTTGCATTGTTAGCTTTTCATTTGTATTGTATTTGCATTCTATTGTTATGGTTAGCTTCTCATTTGCATTCTATTTGCATCTCATTTGCATTCTATTTCTATTGTTTGCATCTCATTTGCGTTCTATTTGTATTGTTTGCAATGCTTTTGCATCTCATTTGCATTTTATTTGCATTAAATTTGCATTGTGTTTGCTTTGTGTTTGTATTGTGTTTGCTTTGCCTCCCACAATGAACATTACATATATTCTATATGATAAAAAAAGAGTCAAAACAAAACAAATGACACCAACAGCAGCACGGTGTTAGACTGTTTAATCTTTGATCAGGACTGGTTGGTATGGGAAATGCAAATATGACAGAAAGCTGTGACTTTGATACCTCATTACAGACAGGTCGTGACGCGTGGAGTGAAAGACGCGCGATGGCGTTGAGCAGACAGATACAAACATTCTTCTCTGTCCATTCACTGTTAAACCGCCTGCTATCACGTTCACAGAAACTGATTAGTAATTTTGTATTGATTTCTTCAATTCAACCAACATTTATTACAGGTTCAGTTTATTTGTGAAATGCAGGTGAGAATGGAACATCAGTACCAGCAAGTCTACTCCAGGACTGAGGTTGTTTCTCTATAAAAATTAATATGTTCCATATTTTATACTTCATATTGAATTTTTTGTATCCTATATTTTATCTTTATGCTTATTTTATTTTATTTATTTTATTTTTTTATTTTATTATTTTTGGGGGGGGGGGGGGGGGGGGGGGGGGGGGGGGGGGGGGGGGGGGGGGGGGGGGGGGGGG
>JBCNYG010000006.1:441853-453697 GCA_039654305.1 Porochilus rendahli | reverse complement strand
TCTGAGGGTCTGACCATTATGTTATAAAGAGCCATTATATTCTACATACTTTGGTTCTGTTTAGGTGTGTGTGTGTGTGTGTGTGTGTGTGTGTGTGTGTGTGTGTGTGTGTGTGTGTGTGTTTAAGGAGAGGAAGTTACCGTGGCGTGCGGCGAAGGACAGATGATGAGCGAACGGTAAACTGCATTTAAAATCCTTTTTTCTTTTTACATTTCATACCTGATCGTGTTATTGATGATTTTTTCCCCTTTCCAGAGGCCCCTCCCACCCACTGAGGTCAAAATCCCACCCCCCAAGTTTGACTTGGCAACCTCAAACTTTCCTCCTCTGCCAGGAGGCGTGGCTGGACCGCTGCCTGGGGGTGTGGCCATGTTGGGGGAGAGTGTTCTGGAGAATCGGATGTCTGATGTAGTGAAGGGCCTGAACAGGGACAAGGTGTCCAGTCTTACCTGTTTATATCGTACACCTGAAACGTGCTGTATTAATCAGCCTTCTGACCAATCACAATCCAGAGTTCAGCGTCAGCACAGTGATGTCATGACTTTTAAACACTGTGTGTTGCAGTTGGACAGTAAACCGGAAGTGAGTAAAGATTCCCAAGCTACTGACGAAGACGTCCCATCTCTTGTTCCTGTCACGCCCTCTGCCACGCCCACATTACCGGACACGCCCAGCTCTAGGTGTGTGCACACGTGTAATAGTCCTTTAATAGTGTAAAAGAGTACAGGAAGTACACAAGCTGAGAAGGAAAAATGCATTTTTAATTCGCAAAGTGTGATGACCTAAGTGTAATGATGTCATCAGTATGTGAAAGGAAGGAAACTTATTGGTCTTGCTATGTTTAGTGTTTCAGTTCAGGTGAAGAACCCAGACGTCACACCGGTCCTCAGTCATGCAGCGATCACCACTGCTACCCCTCAACCTGACTCCGCCCCCAAACGTACACACTCCGCCCCCTCCAGCTCACCTGTACAGGTACATCAGCTTGATTCTTGAGGATTATCTAGACTGTGTTTTCTTTAGACAAGCAATTAGTTGAACGGTGTAGGAAATTCCACCAGTGATTGGTGGATCAGAAGTAAGGGGGCGAGGCTTATTTTCATACAGTGTAATTTTTTTGCCCTGCAGGAGCCTCGGAAACTGAGCTACGCTGAGGTGTGTCAGAAACCTCGCAAAGACCCACCGCCCGCACCCTGTCCCAGCCCCACCCCAAACTCAGACCCTCAGTCTCCGCCCCCTGTCAGCCAGCCGTTCCGCGAGCTTGGAGTGAACAAGGCAGATCTGGAGGCGAGCCGTCCCGCCGAGAAAACGTCTGAAGGAAGACCGGCGAGGGAGCAATACCGACGCAACAGTGCCGGCAAAGCGGCGGGATTTAAACTGCGAGAACAGCAGAGACGGCCCCCTCAGGGGCGACGCTCCTTCCCTCACACGGGCTACAACAGACGCAGTGGGAAAGAACAGAACATCCCCCCAAAATCGCCAAAGTGATGGCGTGCTTGATGATTGAAGACATTGTATAAAAAAAAAGAAAAGGCGAAAAAAATGTATGAGTTTCATCTTCAAATTCTAAAAAAATGTTTAATAAAAATATAAAACTGCACTACATCTGAGACGAACAGGTGGCCAACACCTGAGCGGTAGAGTCCGGGGGGCGTGGCCCTAAGGAGTGGTACCATGTGGCATGCGTGTGTGGAGCAGACGCGCGTCTCGATGCATCTGTTTTCCTTCCTGAAGACACTAAAGCTTTAATGTCTTTCTCTTTCATGTATTTATTTGAAATTAAGGAAAGGAGGTTCCAATATGTATGCACTTAGGATTTGTTGCTACGGCGATGTGGGAAGTGTGGCCTGGAAACCCAAGCTCGAGGATGTGTACTGTACGTGATCTGTCGTCCCTGTTTAAAGCAACAAAGTAAATGCTGAGTGAACTTGGACCTGTGCAATCACGAGCCAATGGGGAGGCGGAGCCTTGTGATTTAATGTATGGATGTGTATCGTTTATTATTAACTCTGAGTAACTTCATGTCATACCTCTGGTGCTGTTACAGTGTTACGGAAACAGTCATGGTTACATCCCCCATAAAGTTTTAGTTTGTTTTTGTTTTGCTAATATTTTCCTGCTAGTCGCACAAACGATCCTGTCTCCTGTGGAAGAAGTGGTTGTGTTTGAATACGTGATCTGTATCATGTAGGAATCCTGTGCTTTTTAGAGAAACGCTGCTGCTGAGTGAGCGCTGAAGTGAAGTGTGAAATGGACGCCGGTCTCATTCGCTCACTAGAATAAAATGGACAATGTTCAGCGGAGCGGAGAACGAATTTATCGGCAATAAAAAGCCGAGCACTTGGAGAGCAGAAAGTGGCGTAGCACATGTTCCAGTCACCGTGTCGGCCTGTCGCAGCTGCACCGCCTCAGCCGTTCACCCTGTTATAGTAAAGGTTTAAGGGTTCGTGGCGACACCCCAGAAACGCGTCATGATATTTACAGACAGGATTTAAAACAGTTTTGTGATGTTTAATTCTGCAGTGAAAGTAGTTTTTACACGGCGCTAGTAAAAATGCGTCTGATCTATAGCACGTAACTAATGCTTCTGTTGTCTCTTCTGGTGTGTCCTGTTTACTGTGGTTTATGTTTCAGCGAGAAACATTAGCTTCTAAAGCTAATACGTTAAACGATTGAGTTCTTGCTAAAGCGTAAAGATCGATTTAAAATAGAAGATCCACTTGTACGCAGGTGTAACGTCGCGCTTCGATATGTGATGAGTCGAACTGGCAAATTCACATTAAGTCCATCATCTGCTGTGTGAGGAAAGTGTTTATTTGGTGTGTGTATGTACAAAGTGTTCTACTACCTGTGGATAATCTGTGTGTGTTTGAGAATTATTGTATGACTTTATGAATCGTTTTGTTCATAATTCTGACAGTCGATTCATTTCTATATTTAAATGTTAAGGGTTCATGAATCAGTGAATCATTTGGTGTGTGATTCTGATTCAAAGTTGATTTGTGTTGATTATATTTTGCTCTGAAATGTGATGTGTGTGTGTGTGAGAGAGAGAGAGAGAATATTGAATTAGTGTCAAGTCTCCTGATTTAACGTGCCGCCTGATCCTTATGTTCTCACATTAAACGGAAATGGCACGAAATCCAGACCAAAGTCCAATCAGCAGAGAGACGATCTCAGGAAACACTGTTTAGAAACAGTGAGACCCCAATAACCCCATGACCTCTGAAGTTTGACCCTCGTGTGCTTGAACCATTGGATCTGATTGTTTGCTGAGGGGGTTTTAAATGTTGGATCTGTAGATCTCGGCACGTTTTTTTCTGTATTAATTTTCCCTCATTGTTTTATATTTATTTGTGTTTTTGGTCTCTACTTTTTTCTCCTTTTGATAGATTTTAGATTTTGTTGTTAAATAATTTTTAATAATGAATTAATTTGGACTGATCAGTTTGGTGTGAATCTAAACAAATCATGTTTCAGCTCTTTACCATTGTGTAATTTTTTAGAGGTTTCTAGTAGCAGGATTGCTAGAAAACTAATCTCCATGTGGTTTTTTTTTTTTTTTTTTTTCCCCCCTCACACACACATAGAGGGAGGTTAATTCCTGTGCTGTGAGTAAAGTGTACTAAAATGCCGTAAGGATCTACAGAAGTGTTTGAAATAATGAGTTTAAAAAGGAAATAAATAGAATAAGTTGTTTTGTTTTTAATTCATGTGTGAATTATTTCATTGTTAAACCGAGACTTCAGCATCAAGCTGCCAGAGGGTTTTAGTAATCAGAACAGAGACCAAGTTTTCATTTTAATTTTTTAGTGGTTACAAATCCTTCACCATTTGATTTTAATAATTTTTAAAACTTAGTTTTTTAGTTACAGTTGGATTTTTTTTTATCCAACACACTTTAAATAATTGTAGTTTGCACATCACTTTCATTTTTAACATTTTATTTTTAAATCTGTTGAAGTGTGAAATGTATCTTTCATCACATTTGTAGTTAGTTTTTTTTTATACATGTAGCAGTTTTATCAGTAAAATAAATTTAAAACTACACATTTGTAATTATTGACAGATCAGCAGTTTTATAATGCCGAGGCGTTCACAGTCCAGCCAAGAGATGTAGTCCCTTCAGCGTGTTCTGGGTCGGCCCCGGGGCCTCTTCCCGGTCGGACATGCCCGAAATGCCACACCAGGGAGGCGTTCAGGAGGCATTCTAATCAAACACCCGAGCCACTACAACTGGCTCCTCTCAACGCGAAGGAACAGTGGTTCTACTCTCGGATGACAGAACCTCTCAGCCTATCTCTGCGAAGGAAGCTCATTTTTGCTGCTTGTATGCTCTGGATATCCCGAGGGACACGGTCAAAAGCCTTCTCCAAGTCCACAAAGCACAGGTGGACTGGTTGGGCAAACTCACATGCCCTCTGCAGGATCCCATAGAGTATGTAGAACTGGTCAAGGGTGCTGTGACCAGGATGAAAACCACATTGGCCGGATCCTCCTCTCCAGTACTCCTGAATAGACTTTCCCGGGTAGGCTGAGGAGTGTGATTCCACAATAGTTGGAACACACCCTCCAGTTCCCCTTCTGAAAAAGAGGAACTACCAACCCGGTTTGCCAAAACAGAGGTACGGCCCCCGATGACCACGCAATGTTGTAGAGACGTGTAAATCAAGACAGTCCCACCACATCCAGAGCCTTGAGGTATTCAGGGCGGATCATCCACCCCAGGAGCCCGGCCACCGAGGCGATTTTTAACTACCTCTGTGATCCCAGCCCCAGTGATAGGCAGACCCGCCTCTGACCCATCAGGCTCTTCCTCTTCCACAGAGGGCATATTGGTGGGATTGAGAAGGTCCTCAAAGTATTCCTTCCACCTCTTGAAGACATCCCCAGTTGAGGTGAGCAGCTCCCCACTTTCACTGTAAACAGTGTTTGTGGAGAACAGCTTCCTCTCCTGAGGTGCCGAATGGGGGTCCAGAACCTTTTTGAGGCCCCCACCAAACTCCTCACACACCCAAGATTTTGCTTCGATGAAAGCCCGGGATGCAGCATGTTTGGCCTGTCGGGAGTCCCACAGGCCAAAAGGACCTGATAGGCCTTCAGCTTGACAGCCCCTCACCGTAGGTGTCCACCACCAGGTGGGAGTTGAAGGACCTGCTGACAGGAGAACCTAACTACAAGCTTGGGTCTCCCAGGACTGGAGGGCAGCCTCCCCCACCATCTTAGCCAGCTCACCACCAAGTGGTTTTCAGTTGACAGCTCAGCTCCTGTGTGCAGGTAGTAAGTTCTCCAGTGAGAGTCTGTAAAGTGTCAACGTGTCGTGTGCAACAGTCAGCCGAGGTGGATGTTGTGTATGTAGAGTGTACAGTGTCCAGGTACAAGTGTTTTGGTTCAGGGCCCGAACGTGTCCTGTACGTGTGTCCAGAACATGCGGCCGCAAGTCCGATGACACGACTACAAAGTCGATCATTGACTTGCGACCTAGGGTGTCCTGGTGCCCCTTATGGACACCCTTATGTTCGAACATGGTGTTCGTGATGGACAAACCGTGACGAGCACAGAAGTCCAACAGTGAAACACCATTCGGGTTCAGATCGGAGAGGCCGTACCTACCAATCACACCCATCCAGGTCACACTGTGATTGACTGTCACAAACAACAGTCACGACCCGCCCCACCACCTGAAGGCGGAGGGAGGCTACCCTTTCGTCCACCGGGGCGAACTCCAACATGTGTGCACCGAGGCGGAGGGCAACAAGGATGCCCACACCCACTCGTCGCCTTTCCCCATGAGCAACTCCAGAATAGAATAAGGTCCAGCCCCTCTCGAGAAGGGTGGTTCCAGAGCCCAAGCTATGTGTGCTATGTCTGCCCTCAGTCTGATTAATTATTCATATATATATATATAGTCTTTATTATGAATATAAAACATGCTCTCTATAAAATCTGTTCTAAAACAGTGACTTCGCTCACAGATCTAATCCCTGTTTACAGACAAACCCCCGGCTTCCCCGAGACCAGCAGCCCTGCCATCCAGCCGTCTCTTCATCTGGAGAACTGAATTCTGACGGATATCAGCGCGTGAGATTCTGCAGAACCCGCCTGACCCGCATTCAGACTCAAAGCCCGATGTGTGAACTACGTGGCACGCAACACAGAAAGTGGTGACGTATAACTGATGACGTTCTTACAGCGCGCGCGTGTGTGCCTGAATTTTTAACATAAGGGAGGAGGTTAAAGTAAATGCATTTAAGGATGAACTCTATCCACTGGAATTGTGTGACGAACAGATTCGTACTGAGAATATTGCGGAGACGTAAACAGAAACCTCATTACGCATCACTTCCGGGATTGTCAGCGTGCGTCACTTTAAATCCCACTCGGCGTCCTGCGTCATCATATCGCGATATTTCCCGTCCACAGCCTGAGGGAGTAGTGAAGGCAGCAGTAGCGCGAGTTGGGTGCGCGAGGGAGGAGAGGGGTGAGTTAGTAAACACGGACACTACGCGAGACCGTCAGTGCTGCCTAACGTTATCTCACGACACTTTATTATAGTGTAGTGTTTATTCAGAGTTATATAACCCAGACCTTTATTGTACTCTCAGCACGAGGGTTTACACAACATTAACCGAGTTGGGAATTAGCTTTAGCGTTAGCCTGACTGTTAGCTCTACCCACCTACATTGATTCAGACCTGAGCGCTAATGCTAACGCTAGTTTAGCTTAGACAGACGGTGAGCTCGTTGACTCGGGTCGCCCGACTGGTTTGTTTCCTGTATTTACTGGTTGTTATGTGTAAATGAATGTCCAGGTTAAACAGTGTGTTTCCGGTCACTGTTATGGAGTTATAGCCCTCGAGTTAGGAGAGCTCGAGCGTTAGCAGATGTGACAGGATTGTCCTTACAGCGCGCGCGCTAACTGCACATCCGTCATCTTCTCAGTAAATATGGGCTTCTTTTATATTCTCTTCTTTTATTTCATTTTTGTGGAGAAGGAAACGGTTATGACTTAAAGAAAAGGGCACGTTTAGCATGCTAACACACACTGTACGGAACGTAAATGAGGCGCGTCCTGATTGATCTGATTGATAACACGTCACACTGGGTTATAACACGTCATTAGGGAGTTGTAACACGTCATAGTGGGCTATAACACGTCATTTCTAAGTTGTAACACATCATTAGTGAGTTGTAACACGTCATAGTGGGCTATAACACGTCACAGTGGGTTATAAACGTCATTAATGAGTTGTAACACATCATAGTTGGCTATTACATGTCTTTGAGGGCCATACCGCATCACAGAGGGTTATAACACGTTACAGTGGGTAATAACATGTCATTAGAGGGGTAATAACACATCATTAGTGGGTTATAACGCGTCACAACGGTTTATATAACACGGCACTCGTGGGCTGTAACACGTCACAGTGTGAGTTTATAGCAAGTAGAAGGATGTCCAAGTCAGGCTCGGAAACAGAACACTGGTTCAGGTGTGAGACTGAGTAACTGCATCACCACTAACACATACACACACTCCCACCTTTTAAACGAACGTGTGTGTGTGTTGTTTTTATAACTGTGTTGATGTTCAGATCAGAGCTGTATGTTATAACGAGATAATGTTATGATCGATTATATTGCGATACACTTTTCTGAGTTATTGCCGGGCCCTGTTTATTATTTTTAAAATTATTTTTACTCCCAATAAGGAGTTTATGTTTTGCTTTCAGTCTGTTTGTTTGTTTGTTTGTTTGTTTGTTATCAGATTTCTGTGCAGATTTTCATGTAGTTCATCCTGAGGTGACGTTTTGGACAGGGAAGACTCCATAAGATTTATGTGTTGTATTTAGGAAGTGTAGTGTTACAGCAGGCTCAGCAGGGGGTGCAATGTACTTTGTAATGTTTATTCAGCTTGGCAGAGGTTTGCCCTCCATTAGTGCTCTTGTTTTAATTCTCCTGTTTCAGTTTTATTGGTGGTAAAATAATGTTTTTAAAGGTTTGTTTTCCTGAGATTACTTGTCATGATTCCTATATCAAGTAATCTGTTTAAAACGCTGTTTTCCTGGCAGTCAGTGTGCTGTGAGCTTTTAGAATATCATGATTGCATGTTCGGGTCGTATTGTTCGCCCCGGGCTCAGATATTCATTTTGCAAAAAGAATTTGCTGGTGGTGAGTTTTAATTGACACTCATCTACAATCCCCCGGGGCAAACTTGAGATAGGTACAAATACGGTATTTGTGCTAAAGAGATATAATTCAAAGAGTGTTAATGTGAGAGGATATTCATATAATCTCACATTCACGCACGGTTACAGAACTCTCAGCAGGACCTCGGCTACGGCTTGATGAACAATTGTTATAAATATAAACGGAACAGTCGCTGGTTAGAACAAGTCGTTTCTCTGTTTATGAAAAGCTGAGTGGAATCTGTAATGGCGTACGTTCGCTAGTACACGTCGTGTTGAGTTGTCTGGTGATTCCTGCAGGTCTGCGTCTGGGTTTTGTTACGCGGTATCAGCTATGTGAGCATGACATCGAACCATTCTTCACATCCATTACTGTCCTCACGGATGAAGGCTTCACACGCAGACTTTATAAAAATGCTAATTAATAAAAAATTAATAAAAATAACAGGCAGCACGGTGCTGTAGTGCACGTCTGCATCACAGCAAGAAGGTCTCAGGTTCAAGGCCTGGGCTTGGCAACAGAGTTTGCATGTTGTCATGCCTTTGTAGGATTCCTCTGGGTACTTTGGTTTCCTCCCACAGTCCAAAGACATGCCACGTTATTGGCTGTCCCAGACTGCCCCTTGGTGTGAGTTTGAATGGTTGTGTGTGTGTGTGTGTGTGTGTGTTGCCCTGCGATTGACTGGCAAGCTATTCAGGCTATACTCCGCCCTTCGTCCAGTGTCGGCTGCGATAGGCTCCAGCTTCCTGTGGCCCTAGTAAAGGATAAAGTTGTTGAAGAATTTTATACATTTCTGAATAAATATGAGCTAAAACATCATCAGATTTTCACACAAGTCCTAAAAGTAGTTAATGAGAACCCAGTTACATCAATGAGACACAAACGTTTGACTGGTCATTTATTTATTGAGGAAAATGATCCAGTATTTAATATCTGTGAGTGACAAAAGTATATAAACCTTTGATTTGAGCACCTGGTGACCTGTCCTGCACATCGTCCTGCACATGAGGGGTTTTAGCCTGTTCCTCCCTACAGAACAGCTTCAACTCTTCAACTCATGAACTACTTGCTTCAGGTCCTTTCACAACATCTTGATCGTATTAAGGTCAGAACTGTGACTTGGTCATTCCAAAACTTTAACTTTATTTTTTCTTTAATCATTTTTTGGTAGAACGAAGTGTGTGCTTAGGATCGTTGTCTTGCTGCATAATCCCACTTTCTCGTGAGATTCAGGTCATGGGCAGATGTCCTGACATTTTGAACAGTATTTTTTGGTATAGTTCAGAGTTTATTGTTCCATCAATGATGGCAAGCCATCCTGGCCCAGATGCAGCAAAACAGGCCCAAACCATGACACTACCACGGCCGTGTTTCACAGGAGGGATAATGTTCTTCTGCTGGAATTCAGTGTGTTCTTATTCTGAAATTCACTTTCTCCAAACATAACGCTTTTCATTCAAACCAAAAAGTTTTGGTCTCGTTCGTCCACAAGATATTTTTCCAATAAACTTTTGTTTTGTCCATGTGATCTTTAGCAAACTGCAGACGGGCAGCAGTGCTCATTTTAGGGAGAAGTGGTTTTCCTCTTGTAACCCCGCCATGCACACCATTGTTGTTCAGTGTTCTCCTGATATTGGACTCATGAACATTAACATTAGCCAATGCGAGAGAGGCCTTCAGGTACTTATAAGCTACACTGGGGCCCTTTGTGACCTTGCTATTACACACCTTGGTGTGATCTTGGTTGGTCGATCTGTCCTGGGGAGGATAACACAGTCTGTCTTACTGTGGGTTTGTGGAGTCCAAACTCTTTAGAGATGGTTTTCTCACCTTTTCCAGTCTGGTGAGCATCAACAGCCCTTCTTCTGAGGTCCTCAGAAATCTCCTTAATTCTTGCCATGATGAACTTCCACAAACACGTGTTGACACTTTGTAAGATCCGTGTTCTTTAAATTAAACAGGGGGCCCCTCACACCTGATTGTTTCGCTGAGTGAAAACACCTGACTAATTTCACCTTTAAATGATCTGCTAATCCTAAAGCTTCACACACTTTAACCACTCACAGATATGAAACACTGGATCATTTTGCTTAATAAATTAATGACCAAGTTTAATATTTGTGTCTCATTTGATGGGGTCTTTTTAATCTATCTTTAGGACATTAAAATTCTTAAGGGTCACTAACTTTGGAGCACCGCTGTAAATGTATTATCTGGAATTATTACTTAATTTGATGCAGTAATACTCTAACATACCTTTGTTTATAGAATTTAGCCAGTGTGATATTTATATATTTATATTTTATATAAAATAAAATTTTTATGGTTGCGTCTCTTACCTGAACTCTTAACTCTGTTACAGTAAGAAAATGATTTGACTCTGAATTGACTTTCTTCAGGAAGCGAATCATATACCTGACTTGATTTAAGTTGCAACAGGAGTAAAGATAACAAATATGTGACAGCTTGTGATTGGCTGGTGCTTTTCTGATTGACAGGAGAGAGATAGCATGCCCCTCCCCCTCAACGTCAGATCAGTGTTGATTGCAGGGATTATAAATTTCAGATTAATCCGGAATTTTGGATTTTTAGTAAGTTCAAACTTTATTATTATCTTTAATATTCACACAATTTGTTGTCCGGTTTTTGGCTGAGGTCTTCTTCTTCTTTTGTTGTTTTATGGCATTTGGCAAACAGCTATTTAGTGCATTTCCACCACCTACTGGTGTGGAGTGTGGATCAGCTGTTGAATCCCTCTGTAGAACGTCTCTCATATCTAAAGCTGAAGGCAGGGGGCTGTGTTGTTGGATTCATTACCAAGAAGCAGCTTATAGAAGTTTAACTCCCTTGTTGTGTAGTAAAATTTAGAATTTTAAAGGCTTGTATAGAAGGTGGGGGCTTTTAGGGAGTTTTTTAGGATTTTTATTCTGCAGTCGTGATCACCGCTGTGAAGGTGGACACCTACAGGCTCATCACCTGGTCCTTTATGTAGTATCAGTGTGAGCTAGCTGCTAATTCTGGGATGGTGCGAGCGCCAGATCTGGGTTGGTTCAACCTTTTAAGAACTGATTGGTTTTTTTTTACCATCTAGAGATCCACCATAGAGCCACGCCTTTACGTCACTGTACATATCTCCGTTTTACCAGTACAATAACAACAAACAACAACTGTGCTTAAGTGGATGAGAGATACCTGGTTCAAAACCAGCGACGTGTTGGTGCTGCTCTGGAAACCGTTTTTTTGGCTGAAACGTGAAGTTCTGTTTAGCTACACGCCATTAGCCAACATGATTTAAATACTATTGAGTTATTCACAATTCACCAATAATAAAATGGCAATGACAGAAAGAGAGGTTCGGGTTTTAGGTGGGCAGGTTGTTTTGATGATTCCTGTGAATGTAAGAAAAGAAACTAAACAGCAAACGAATCAAATTCGGCTCTGATTCAGAGACAATAACAGTTCAATCAGCCTGAAAGTGAAACCCAAACATAAACCTACAATGTGTTCAAACTGAAGGAAGAGCTGCTGGTGACTAATATGAGATCATGGTGTGTGTGTGTGTGTGTGTGTGTGTGCACGCAAACACCCCAGACGTTTTTGAGTCGAGCTCCCTAAACCCTCCCCACTATCGATATTGTCGTTTTGAAGTCCACTT
>JBCNYG010000006.1:253408-263612 GCA_039654305.1 Porochilus rendahli | reverse complement strand
GTATCTGAGGTCAGAGTCGGTTGTGTATCGGAGGTCAGAGTCGGTTGTGTATCTGAGGTCAGAGTCGGTTGTGTATCGGAGGTCAGAGTCGGTTGTGTATCTGAGGACAGAGTCGATTGTGTATCTGAGGTCAGAGTCGGTTGTGTATCGGAGGTCAGAGTCGGTTGTGTATCTGAGGTCAGAGTCGGTTGTGTATCTGAGGTCAGAGTCGATTGTGTGTCTGAGGTCAGAGTCGATTGTGTATCTGAGGTCAGAGTCGGTTGTGTATCTGAGGTCGGTTGTGTGATGCTAGCTAGCGGTGTGATGCTAGCTAGCGAATCTGTGCAGGTGTGTCTCTCTGTACAGCTCCTGAATTTCAGCGGCGGGTCTCCTGCTGTGGTTCTTTAACCTGACTCTAAGGGACTGTCACCAATCACTGTATTAATGCTCCACATGAACTGGATTGTGCAGCAGTTCCTCCTGCAGTTCCACTTAGGGACTTTGTACAAACTACAAGTCTTAGTGAAAGTGTGTGCAAGTGTCATTTGATTAAACCTGCAGTGCCACCTGGTGGTCATGCATAAAACCGCAGGCAAACTCTTCATTACACACTTACAGCATGTATACACACAGTAAAGGCAGCATGGCGGTGTAGTGGAGTAATGTTATTATTTTATAAGATAAGAGGCGCAGTTGTTGTCCCATCCACCTCACAGCAAGAGGGCCTTGGGTTCAATTCCAAGTTTCCTCCCACTGTCCAAAGACACATGGCCGATTGGTTTTTCCAAATCCCCCCTGGTAATGGTTGTTTGTGTTGCCCTGCGATGGTCTGATGAGCTGTTGAGGGCGTACCCCTCCCTCGGCTAGAGTCGGCTGAGATGGGCGCCAGCCTCCTTGCGACCCTAATAGGAATTAAGTGGCTTGAAAAATTAATGAATAAATAAAGATCCATTAGTGTGCAAAATAAAAGGAATCAATTACAAAATAAAATTGGGAAAATAAGTTACAGAGTAGAAGTAGAGTAGAGTAACAGAGTTAAAGGTAGTTTGGAGAAATGGATCTATAATACTACCTTATACTTAATAATGAGAATTGTATTCTTATTTTGCTGTATTTTTGATGGCTCATGTGTTATGTCTGAGGTACGAGGTGTGAGGCGTGAGGTGTGAGGTGTGTGAGGTGCGAGGCGTGAGGTATGAGGTGTGAGAGGGGAGAGGTACGAAGCGTGAGGTACAAGGTGTGAGGTGAGAGGTATGAGGTGTGAAGTGTGGGAGGTGAGAGGTACGAGGTGAGAGGTATGAGGTATGAGGTGTAAAGTGTGGAGTGTGGGAGGTGAGAGGTACGAGGTGTGAGGTGTGAGAGGTACGAGGTGTGTGAGGTACGAGGGGTGAGGTGTGAAATGTGGGAGGTGAGAGGTACGAGGTGTGAGGTGTGAGGTGTGAGAGGTACGAGGTGTGAGGTATGAGGTGTAAAGTGTGGAGTGTGGGAGGTGAGAGGTACGAGGTGTGAGGTACGAGGTGTGAGGTGTGGAGTGTGAGGTGTGTGAGGTACGAGGTGTGAGGTGTGGAGTGTGAGGTGTGTGAGGTACGAGGTGTGAGGTGCTCAGTAGATGGAGTGTTTCTGTAGAGGTTGATGTTCTCTGTTTGTTGTGCAGGCGTTCGAGGATGTGTATATAGAACAGAGGAAAACGATTCAGATCATTCTGGAATATGCGGATCGAGTGTTTACCTACATCTTCATCCTGGAAATGCTGCTGAAATGGGTCGCTTATGGATTCGTCAAATATTTCACCAATGCCTGGTGCTGGCTCGACTTCTTCATCGTGGATGTGAGTATCACTTTAACACTCTTACTGTCTTCCCCTCTGTCTGTCTCACTCTCTTTCTCTACCTCTCTCTTTCTCTCTCTCTCTGTCTTTCTCTTTCTCTCTCTCTCACTGTCTTTCTCTGTCTCTATTTCTCTTTTTTTCTCTCTCTCTTTCTCTCTGTCTCTCTCTCTCTCTCTGTCTCTCTCTTTCTCTCTCTCTGTCTCTCTCTCTCTCTTTGTGTGATGAACAGAGCTGAGGAACAGAGTTTATCTCTCCAGTGGTGTTTAAATGTTGTTACTGATGAAGTGATGAACAGATTCAGGTGTTCGGTACCAGCTGCTCCTCTTCGTCTGTTGAAGCTTTTTGTTCTGTCAGTAAATTTCAGTAAGAATTTGGCTTTTTAGGTTTTGTTTCTTTTGTAAATTTCAGCAGATTTGGAGTCGGTGGTACTGAATCAGGTGAAAGTTCAGCTTTAATCATAAACATCAGCCCAGAGCGTCCACACCGTTCTCACCCTTCAGAAACACCGAGCTAGGCATTTTTGATCTGCTTTATAGGTTCAGAGAAGTGCAGGGTTTCATAATCAAAACAAATATCAATAACACCTTTCATCCCTCACACGAGGAGGCTGGAGCCTATCTCTGCCGACGGCGGGGTTCAACCTGAACAGCTCGCCAGTCCATCGCAGGGCCATACGCACACAAACACACGAAACCATCACTCAGTCACACCGGGGGGCAATTTGGAACAGCCAATTATCGTACTGTGCATGTCTTGGTACTGTGGGAGGAAACTTGAGTACCCAGAGGAAACCCCCACAGAAACACCCTCACCGCGCCCGGGACTCGAACCCAACATCTGTAAGATAATTCTGGAAGTATTTTACTTTACCCCTCCGGTGGAGATGAGATCTATTCCCACGTCTGCCATACTTCACTTTCGTTACTTTTGTTTTTTATTCCATTTGTACTTTCTGTCGTCTTTAAGTTGTGTTTGTTGTATATTCTTAGTTTTCATGTTTTATTTTCAGTTATTTTCAGTTTTTTTGATGTTGAACATGTTTGTACGGTGGTGTAGACGTGGCACTCTGTTGCTCAGACTCTGTGAAACACGGGAAATGTTTTCTGTGTGTGGTGGTGATGGTGGTGATCGCTGCTCTATGAAAATGTAATGACTCTGTATAGCTTAACATGCTAAATACTAACAATGCTAACTAAACATTCGTTGCTGATTTGCAGCGGTGTTTGTCCTCAGTGTGTGACTTCCTGTCTGTCTGGTGGGCTGTTCCTGTACTTAAAGCTTAAGACTCATGTATGTACCAAAATAAATTCCAACTGATGTTGTTCACGTACTTCCGTACGTCATTCACGTCGGCATCGATATTAAACAACGCGTACACTAGGCCCAAACGTAGCGAAGATAAATATAAAGTACGTTAAAACATTCGTGTTGTAGACGATGGTGATCTGTGAGGCCATTAAGTACAGATGGAGAATTCATTCATTCCACTCCAGTGGACTTGTGACTCTAACGAGCTACTGGCTGCAGCGCCCCCGTGATTGCCGGTGGTACTGCACCTTTCTCGACGCCTCTGCAAGCTTTCAGTAATCATCAGAAATGAACGCAGCAGTCGTTTTCCCTTCGTCTTTTCATCTTTAACGTTGAGCAGAAATGAGCCTTAACTCGGCCCACACGTGTCGTATGTGTAAGTGTGCGAAGTTAAAGGGATACGTGATAAAGGACCAGCCGTCACCCATCAGTTGTTCCGGATAGGACCAGCCGATGTGAGTGTGAACTAAACTCAGGAACGGTTAGAAATAAAAACAAACAGGAAGGAAAGGAAACGAACAGATCGCCCTGGTTACCTCGATTCACTGTGAAGTCTGTGGGGTTCGTGTGAAGAGGTTTTCTGATCTCTGGGTCACGCTGACTCGTGACGTTCTTCGTCGTGTAATCTGCGGTCTTAAAACACTTACAGTGATCTCTGCAGTGTGTTTATTAATAACACGGCTTTAAAACAGGAGAAGGAAGAATGAGTTGGACTAAAACTCATAACTCGAAGTTTGTGGCGTCTCCGCCAGCCTCAAATGGATTATTATAACTTGGCATTGTTATTGGGGAAGTAAATTAAACAATACGTCTTTTTTTTTGGGATCTCAGGAATTCTTCCAACACGATCTCATCCAGAGATCACCTCCAAAATGTGACGGGTGTCACTTGTACCACATCCTACGGTAGAACGTTTTTATTGTGAATCCGTGCATAACTTTTAGAGTCATGCACATAAACAAACCAACCAACAAAAGTGAAAACCTTAACAATCAAAGCAACCCCACCCTCTACTTCAAATTCCGTCTCAGAAAGTTCTGAAATTTGTCAACATGGAGGTTCACGCCATAAATAACAACAGTACATACAACATCTGAAGCCGCTACACATTAAACGCCCTGATCTCGGAAATATGACTTCTGCTTCCAGTCATTTATGGCAGCGGTTCCCAACCCCAGCCCTGAAGGAGCCCCCTGCCCTGCACGCTTCACTGTTTTCCCCGCTGTGTTACTCTAGAGGAGGGTGGTTTGGGAAAGATTTTAATAGAATTTCATAGAATTTCCCCCATAAATTCAATCAGTGGCTTAATATGACTATACATCAATCAGTGCAATTAAAAAATGAAGTAATGAATTAATTAAAGTTAACTAACGGTGAGTATCAGGTTGTTTCAGTAAAACCATGTGACCTTGTGTTGGTGGCCTTAACATGAATAAAGTTATTTAAAGAAGCTAAAATGGATCTGATTCCGAAGGTCGGAGTCTTTTGGAGCTGTGTAAGTGGGTTAAATAAAGAGTTCATCAATCAGGCATTTATTTATTAGCAGGAATAACAGGGGAGTTACTAAAGGTTTATGATGAGTAAATAAATGGCAACTGCATCGCTAATGTGTTCTGTGGGTGGGAGGGGTTAACTCTCACTCTCCTGTCAGTCACAGTGAACAGGCCAATTGCAGGCACCAATGAGACTGTATACGTATAGGAAGAAAAATCGAATAAATCAACATGAACTGCAGCTGTAAAAGAAACAGACGATGCATTTGTAGCGCAGGGCTCACACGGGGCGGTTCTGACAGCAGCTCAGTGTTGTTCCAAACTGTGTTGGACCACAGTGACATCATCTGTACACTGTAATGATGTTCGCCCTCGATTCTCAATTCAACCTCGTTACAACCTCAATTCAGCCTCAATTCAACCTCGTTATAACCTCGTTTCAACCTCAATTCAACCTCAATTCAACCTCGTTACAACCTCAATTTAACCTCAATTCAACTTCAATTCAACCTCGTTACAACCTTAATTCAACCTCGTTACAACCTCAATTCAACCTCGTTACAACCTCAATTCGACCTCGTTACAACCTCAATTCAACCTCGTTACAACCTCAATTCAACCTCGTTACAACCTCAATTCAACCTTGTTACAACCTCAATTCAACCTCGTTACAACCTTGATTCAACCTTGATTAAACCTCGTTACAACCTCAATTCAACCTTGTTACAACCTCGTTACAACCTCGATACAACCTCAATTCAACCTTGTTACAACCTCGTTACAACCTCAATTCAACCTCGTTACAACCTCAATTTAACCTTGTTACAACCTCAATTCAACCTCGTTACAACCTTAATTCAACCTCAATTCAACCTCAATTCAACCTCAATTTAACCTCGTTACAACCTCAATTCAACCTCAATTCAACATCATTACAACCTCAATTCAACCTCAATTCAACCTTGTTACAACCTCATTACAACCTCAATTCAACCTCAATTCTACTCCAATTCAACTTCGTTACAACCTCAATTCAACCTCAATTCAACCTTGTTACAACCTCAATTCAACCTCATAACAACCCCAATTCAACCTCAATTCAACCTCGTTACAACCTCAATTCATCTTCAATTCAACCGCGTTACAACCTCATTACAACCTCAATTCAACCTCGTTACAACCTCGATTCGACCTCGATTCGACCTCGATTCGACCTCGATTCAACCTCGATTCAACCTCGATTCTACTCCAATTCAACTTCGTTACAACCTCAATTCAACCTCAATTCAACCTTGTTACAACCTCAATTCAACCTTGTTACAACCTCAATTCAACCTCATAACAACCCCAATTCGACCTCAATTCAACCTCGTTACAACCTCAATTCATCTTCAATTCAACCGCGTTACAACCTCATTACAACCTCAATTCGACCTCGATTCAACCTCGATTCAACCTCGTTACAACCTCGTTACAACCTCGTTACAGCCTCAATTCAACCTCGTTACAACCTCAATTCAACCTCGTTACAACCTCAATTCAACCTCAATTCAACCTCGTTACAACCTCAATTCAACCTCGTTACAACCTCAATTCAACCTCGTTACAACCTCAATTCAACCTCAATTTAACCTCGTTAAAACCTTAATTCAACCTTGTTACAACCTCAATTCAACCTTAATTCAACCGCATTACAACCTACTCATGCCGTGTTTTTACCTTGGGATCACTGTTGTTCTACTGCACCGTCATTATGGTAAACACGCCCCACATGAGGCTGTTGCTGCTCCGCCATCAGATTTTGGCGTTTCAGTGCTGAAACGTCCCCGTGTGAGGCCCCAGTGGGTGGGACCGAGTGAAAGGACCAAACGGGGAGGAAACTGAGTGAAAATGGTACTAAATTTTATTATGGATGGAAACAGATGGAAAAGGCCTGCAATGGTCTGTCAAGCTGTCCAGGGTGTGCCCCGCCCTCGCACAGAGTCGGCTGAGATGGGCACCAGCATCTCCACGACCTAATTAGGATTAATCGGTCAGAGAATGAATAATGCAAGAGACCACAGACTGAGAATTTGTTGAGGTTCATGGGGAGGATGGTGAGTGAGAGATTCTCAGCAGGACTAATATGCGTGAAAGTTTGTTCATGAGCATCTGAGAGAGTTTTGGATTCTCTGACAGGTGACTGTAACCTTGTCTCTCTTTAGCACGGATGGAGCCCGAGGCACTGAGGTGGCCTGTGATTGGCCGGGGAGTGAGAGGGGGCCAGGGTAAGGTCACTGTTAGGACTCTTTCTCTCTCTCTTTCTGACAGGAGTTCTCTCTCTCTCTCTCTCTCTCTCTCTCTCTCTCTCTCTCTGTCTTAAACCCCACCCCGAACCCTCCTTTCCCCCTAATGACCCTGTACTGGTCTTGTGTGTACTGTATGCGGTTGCCTTGTTTGTATGTATTGTGTACCGTGTATTTCTGTTGTTAAAAGTACGGTGGATGTGCTTGTAAGTTTGTGCACTCCTTTCTCCTTTCTCCTTTCTCTTAACGTTTCCTTTCATCTTTCTTTCTCTCCCAAATATCTCAGCCACACGTTTCTTTTCAGGTTTGCTGTTTAAGCTGCTTTCCAAGTTCCGTCTGCCTGCGATAACCAAACTAATCACATACTAAAGTAAAAAAACGTTACAACCAACCAAACAACCAACCAACCAACCAAACAACCAACCAAACAACCAAACAACCAACCAAACAACCAGCGTTAAAAAGCTTTGGGGCATTCACCGTCCTTAGTGACAGGATAATCCATGTCTAACCTTCTCGCTCTCTCTCTCTCTCTCTCGTCCTTTCTCTTTTTGTGTGTTGATATGCACTTATATACATACATAAACAGACACACCTTGAATTTTGTATGCATATATGTGTGGTGTCTCTAACTCTCCAGTGTGGTAGCAGCGTACGGTCCTCTCTCACTGTGTTTGTCTCCGACTTCCTTCCTGACTTTAATACTTTGGCCCTGTCTTTGTCTCCCTCCTTCTGTTTCTCTCTTTTTCCCTCTGTATAGGTGTCTATAGTCAGCCTTATAGCTAATGCGTTGGGGTACTCAGATTTGGGCCCTATTAAGTCCCTGAGGACTTTGCGTGCCCTCAGACCCCTGAGAGCTTTGTCCCGGTTTGAGGGAATGAGGGTAAGATCCAAAGCTGCCCATGCATGTCCCTCACGCTGAGACAACACCACTACTGCATGCTCAGAACCACCATATTACAACACACACTCACACACTCACACACACACACACACACTCTCACACACACACACACACACACACACACACACACACACAGGAAGTTGATGTTGAAGAACATTACAGCTTATGCTACAACTCAAAATGCATGCTTTAAAACTGTGCATGAAAGTTTGCATGATGCGACTCTGAACTTTCACAGAAGATCTTTTGTCACTAAAAAAGGAAGGAAGGGGTGTGAGATGTCATAAAGCTATCGGTTCAGTGGCTTTAAATATCTATAGTACACTACAAGGACGAGGCACAAGTCACAGAAATGGATATGACGTCGTTAAGAGGAGTGATGGACCGATCTGTAAATATTCACAGAGAAAATCATCTCCATGATACAGACACCACAGCTTCAGCGGCGGCATCGCCATATCGGGCCGTCTCCAAACTTACATACTTATATTCGTTGTTGGTTTTTCATGAATATAAAAATCTGGAGAAATGTTCTTTTAAAAAAAAAATTTTTATCTGGCTATTTTATCTGGTTTATTTTCACATGTGATTTGTTCAGGGGATAATATTTAATGTTATTGTTTGATAAATATCTAATTTCTTATAAAAATAGAAGCTGCTTCATCTCAAACAGACAGCAACCTTTAAAACTGATTTTTATTTTCGGCTGAAATCACTCATTCATGCTGCGGTGTCAGGACCGGTCCACATGCGGTTCGAGATCTCGTTTCCATCCACATCACAAAGTACTGACGCTGGTACTGAAAGGTCGCTCAGTCGACGTGGACCAGTGCGGTGATGGGGAGGCAGCATGTAACGGCTGCTGGTGCTCCTCTTTTAAGGAGTTTTTATACGAGTGCAGTTTAACGAGTTTCCCGTAAATAAACACTTTCACATCAAAGATAAAATAAAAAACACATTCACCCAATCCGTGCTCTGCTTCTCGAGACATCACACTTGAGCTTTCTGATCCATGCTGTGTCGGTATCCGTCACTACAGGAGCGAGGAATATAAAAACTATGATTTTAAAAACTGACTGACAGACTGCGAGTGTTGATCTCCTTAACTACGTTGTCGTTTGGCAGCGTCGCCGCGGTTTCGTTAGGGATGTGTAGGTTTTGTAGGAGAAATGTTTACATTTTTTTATTTGTTTTTATTGGGAGGAAACCCGCACAAGCACAGGGAGAGCATGCAAACCCTCACCGAGTATGGGACTCGAACCCAGGACCTTCTAGCTTTGAGGCGAATGTTCTAAACACTACACCACGGTGCCGCCCTATTTTAGAATGTATTTTTGCATATATTTAAATATGTATTACGAAACGATATATTAAAAATTAAATTAATGAAATTTAGTTAAACTTTTATATTTAAATTATAGATAGATAAATAGATAAAACCAGTCCTGCTCTAAAATCCGTGTGATTATCCGGCAGTTATAATAAGCGTTATGTTGTCGACATCCCGCTGTTGGACTGTAACGGCAGCCAGGTGAGCGGGTAGCCAGGTGAGTGTGTCGTGAAGAAGAACGTGGCCACAGGTAGGTCGGCTCTGCGCCCAGCTGCTGGCTTTGCATGATCTGCTCCTGCTCTGCCCTCTCAGAGCTTCATCCAGTCAGTGTGTGGCAACGTCATCACGTCTGTGTGTCTCATGGGAGAAGGCTGGAGAGCTGAAGCGTGAGCAGATGCCTCCTGGTTCAGTGGGTGGGCGGTTCTTAGAGAAACATCAGCAGTGCACTGGTTCAGCAAAAGTGTGTAAATGTATGAAGTTTTCATTTATTAAGATGCTTTTTCATATTTGATCCCTAATATCAGATATAAAGAACAATCCTGTGGTGATGATCTCTACAAAACTCCTCTTTCTGCTGAGTGAGGCTCAGGGCGGGACTCGATCCTGATACGAATACGGGCACAGGCTGAACGCTCCACATTTAAAGGCGTAAAGGGATCAGATTGGTGGAGAACAGGAGGTGCAGCTCAAATCAAGATTATCACAAATTTTTACTTTCTGCAATCACAAAAAGACCTTCAGCTATGAGGTAATAAATACTGAAGGTGTTATTTGCAGGTTGATTCAGATATCTGGAGATCATCATCACAGACAGACTGCACAGTCCGTGTAGGATTTTTAAACAAACACTAAACGAGCCGTTCCAGTGTGCAGCTACAGAGGATTCATATAAAACACACACCATTCAATGTCTGTGACGTATTCAGTACAGGTGAAGCGTCTTACAGGGAATTTTACTCGTTTAACTTCACTGAACATCCATCACTCTGTGTGTAGGAATAAACCCTCCAAAATATATCTCCTCATCAAACCCTCCAAAATATATCTCCTCATCAAACCCTCCAAAATATATCTCCT
>JBCNYG010000006.1:140009-152930 GCA_039654305.1 Porochilus rendahli | reverse complement strand
ATATATATATATATATATATATATATATATATATATTAATTTGCCAAATTAATTTGATAAAGGGGGCTGGAGCCTAGTAACTCTGCCAACACTGATTGAAGGCGGTGTACATCATGAACAGTTCGCCAGGCCATCGCAGGGCAAACACAATTATGGGCAACTTGGAAGCCAATCAGATCATCGTGCATGTTTTTGCACAGTGGGAGGAAACTGGAGTACACAGGGGACATCTACGAAAACCCAGAGGGAACATGCAAACTCCAAACAGAATAGCGCAAGCCCGGGACTTGAACCCCGAATCTTCTTGCCGTGAGGAGGACGAGTTGACTGAAAATCTAAATTTAGTATTGTACCCTACGTTCATCATTCTTCTTAAAAGATAAGGAATTTTGTTTCGAAAAGACCTGTAGTTACATGTAGACACAAAGCATGAAACAGACAACAAGAAGTAGACTGAACATGTATTACATTTCAAGTACACTTAAGCTGGAGACCAGCGCTTGAACTGCCCGATGAAACCATTCATTTCACAAGAAACCAAACATTCATACCGCTTGCATTCTGTTTATCCAACAGTCTGATGATCTCAGTTAGCATGTTTCACTGCTCTGCGTTTCAAGTGCTTGGACAACTTATAAACATGGTTTATATACCAATCTAACTTCTAAAGAATGAAATGATGCACTCGGAGTACACAGCACATCCTCATACTCTTGATCTCCCCATTATATCAAGCTGGATAAGCTTTTGGATCTGCACTACAGAGAAAACTGTAATTACAGTAAAACTTTATTTACCAAAACAAAGCTCGTAACACACATGCCTGCATAGTAATAAGAGCTGGGTGTGTTTTCGTCTCACTAGCATGCCGGTGTTAGCGTTGAACTGTTATTATTTGTTTTTTTAAACTGTGTGGTTGCGGATGGCAGCGTAGTAGTTAGCATGTCTGTTTCGAAGCAAGAGGGTCCTGGGATTGACTCGGCGATGGCATTTCTATGAGGAATTTGCATGTTTTCCTCATGCTTGTGTTGGTTTCCTCCAGGTAGTCCTATTTCCAACAGAACTAGGTGTCATACCATTGGATGCAGACTCTATTATAGCACACGGTGCACGTCAGCAGCGACATTCATCTAGGGGACCGGAACCTATCTCAGCCATCTTTGGGTGAAGGCAGGGTACACCCTGAACAGCTCACTGTTCCATTGCAAAGCCAACACACACACACACACACAACCATTCGCATTAGCCTAATGTGTACGTGTTTGTAAACCGGAGCACACGGTATCAAAAACCTTTTATATAACTAGTTGTGTGGTTTTCACTGGTGCTAATACCTCTGCTGGTTTCTTCTCAGAGATATTTCCATCCATCTTCACTTTAAGTGTAACACCGCAGTGCGTGCATGCGTCTGTGTGTGTCGGCTTGCTTCGATGCATTTTTGGCAGCACACGGAAGGCTCACGACCAAATCCTGTGAGTCAGGTACAGCCTGTCCGCTCGTTTAATTCAACAAGCGTCCGCCTGCTCTTGTAATTTCCCTATAAAGCTTCACACCTTCTTTCTTTGACACTATTTTTGCAGCCGGGCCGTGCGGTTTTGGAGTTATGGGATAGGATCTTGTGCAGATCGGCTAGCTCGTATTTCTCTCTAGTTGGGAGGCAGAAAACACAGAGACTCTTTTTCATACCTGGAATCCACTCTGGGGTCGCAACACTAGACAGTTGTGGCTAAGAGGGCCTCTGGAGTGGCACGGAACCAGACTGAAATCTGATTGGCTATTTATGATTTATTACGATGTGTGAGGTGTCCACTTCTGGTTATGGTTTTTAAACATTCATTCAGTCATTTTCTCCTAATTTAAGGTACACCTTACTCGGTGATAATGGGGCTTGAACCCCCAACCTTCGGATCAGTGAGCCAGCACCCTACCGCCGGGCCACCATTGCAACTTGTAAAACATGTTTTGTAATTAATGTAACTTTGCTTGATTACTTGGGCGAGTGCCTCACGGAGAGGTGAATGCTTATGAACGTTGTGATTTTTGGATTCGCCAACCTTTCCTACAAATATTAACTTAAATCAGCCTCTGTCATTTGCGACGTTTTAGCGACAATTCATGCGACATTCATGCAAATGTTACCTTCAATGTTTTGCAAAGATTAGTAACTATTTGCCAATCTTTTGCCACTGTTTAGGAACATTTGGGACCTTTGGCCAACTTCTGGTAAAATACCAGGCGAGTGTTAGGCTAATCTTGGAACTGAACCACCCTCAGCCCTATCGATGGCCTCAACCCCATAAAAAGGATGAGCAAGCTCTCCTTAGCATTGTGTTCCCTACTTGGCAAACCATAAAGGACTTTAACGACTCGTGGTACAACTGTTTGCGGAAAAATTAATTAAAGAAAAACTGTTTCCAGTTTTTTTTGTTTTGCAAGCTTTTACAAACCCTGATGAAACCCAAAACTTGCCATTTGCAGCTCCGTGAGATAAAACCTTTAAAAGGATGTATAGCAAACATACATTTCTGAACCGCTCATTCCTAATCAGGGTCGCGAGGAGGCTGGTGCCCATCTCAGCCGACTCTGGGCGAGGGAAGAGTACACCCTGGACAGCTCGCCAGACCATCACAGGGCAGAAACACGCTGACGGCTATGCAGCTACTCTTGACGAAAATCAGCAATGTTTTTTTTTACCTGCCTCTCACAATAGACAGTGAGAAACATGGCCTGCATTTGATAACCCAGTTAGCTGCACTGGGGGCATTTTTAAACGTGGCTGGACCAAATATTTAAATATTCTGCAAGTGAAAGCTGTGAAACAAAAGTAATTGAACAAAAGTGAAATAGTCTGATATTAAGTCCCAGGCTTGGCTGTTTTTGTGTGGAGTTTGTATGTTTTCCTTGTGTTTGTGGCTTGGGTTTCCTCTGGGTACTCCAGTTTTCTTCAACAGTCCAAAGGCATGCAGACCAGCTTAATTGGCTGTTCCAAATTCCCCCTTGCTATGAATGTGTGTGTGTGTGTATGTGTGTGTGCGTGCGTGTGTGTGTGTGTGTTTGATTGTATGAGATAATCAGACCTGTGTGTGCTCTATGTTCAGGGTTTGGAGATGTATAAGGATGACTGGAACAAGGTGTCTGAGCATGTGGGCAGCCGTACACAGGATGAGTGTATCCTTCACTTCCTGCGTTTGCCGATCGAGGATCCGTACCTAGAGGACAGAGCAACATCCCTCGGGCCACTGGCGTATCAACCAGTACCGTTCAGTCAAGCGGGAAACCCAGTCATGAGTACTGTAGCCTTCCTGGCATCAGTGGTCGACCCGCGAGTGGCCTCAGCTGCGGCCAGGTCTGCTCTAGGTGAGAGATCAAAGTCCACTGGATTGGTTGTTGTGATGGATTCAATTGTAATGGTTCTGGTCTTCCTTACAGCATAATCAGTGGGTAAACACAGAGTACAAATATAAAATAATACAATAAAAGAGAGGGAACAATTCCTTACTTCTACTCCTGCGGTTGCCTTATACACTGGAAGGGGCAGAGCGGTGGAATTAGAGACGGGCTTAGTGGCGCACACCGCACCACTGACATACTCTTCTGCCGCGCACGGAAATAAGTTCATGTTTACGACGCAAATGTTGAACATAACCTCAAAACATCGTATGTCGGGTCGGTCGTAACTCGAGTACTTATTGTATAATGTTTAGATTCCTCCTTAAATTCATTTTACTGTGCGAAGCTGCTTTGTGACAGTCAATTGTAAAAAGCGCTACACAAATAAAACTGAATTGAACTGAGCATAACCCTCCTGCTTATTTTAAAGTGTTACAAAACGAGAACAGGACACAATATCATGATGTCGACGTCCCATCTTAGGAACAGAAACCAATCAGTATTTTTATTGGAATATTTGAATATTACAGCAATGGAAAAAATTAAGAAACCACTTTTAATGATTTTCATGGCTGTATGTATAGCAGTGTAATGTGTTACCTTAGACTGGTTTCTGCTGCATGCAGCCCAGCCAATAGGACAAAACAACAAGCCACTACCGGGACTGAAAGAGCCCGTGAAGAAGGAAACATGTCTAGAGAAATAGTAATGTTTTAGCACTCACACTATACAAGGAGCAAGGATTGATGTTGCCTGACGGAACCACTGATGTCGTACATGATTGTTTTAACACAAATTCTACAGTTTCCCTTTAATAAGATTTTATGAATGATTATTTGAGTGTCTTTAAATAAGGTGGAGTGTAAACGGGTTTGAATGTTAAAGTATTGGCACCTTTTGTTGTACTGTATATATGGCCATTATTTGTACACACCAAGTTAATGTGTGTGTTTATCAGAGGAGTTCTCCCGAATGAAGGAGGAAGTACCAGCGGCTCTTGTCGAGGCTCATGTGCGACGTGTGGAGGAAGCGGCTAGAGTTAGCGGCAAACCGGATCCACTTTATGGCCTGGAGGGCAGTGGTATTGCTGGAACCGGGCTAGAGGACGCTGACAAGCCTGGTACCACACACACACATACATACAGCGAAATGTTGTACATATTGGGGTGTTGGGGGGGTGGGGGGGTGTACACATCATGGATCAGAGTAGATTGAGTGTCCACCAGACAGGGTTTGGTGCTCTATTTCCTGAACACCTGAGGGACACAGGGATGAGCTGTTTATCTCTGGAGGCGACGCTTTGAAGGCTCTTCTTAGAACTGATTACATGTTGGAGGTCAAAGATCACGGTTACTGCAGTGTACCATGTGTAACGACCAGGCGGTAATTCTAGTTACAGTTTTGATCTTGTTATTTGTCACTGAGAGAGAACTGATGCTGATGAGCATTGTGGTATTTGCCTGAAGCCCTTATTCAGAGCGACTTACATGTTTATTACATTTCAAGTCAGCCTCACTGCAAGAAGGTCCAGGGTTCGATTCCCGGGCTCGGGGTTACTGTGTGGAGTTTGCGTGTTCTCCCCGTGCTTGCGGGGGTTTCCGGAGTATGCACAGTATGCTGATTGGCTGTTCCAAATCGCCCTTAGGTGTGAGTGTGAAGGGTTGTTTGTGTGTTGCCGTGATAGGCTGGCGAGCTGTTCAGGGTGTAACCCCGCCCTCGCCCAGATTCGGCTGAGATGAGCCTCCCTGCGACCCTAATTAAGATTAAGCGGCTTAGAAACTGAATGAATGAATAAATGGATGGATGAATATACTTGTCTTACTGCAGTGGCATGTGAATGTACACCTATCTGTCTGCTTCAAATAGAACTCAAAACTGAATGATTATACCAAAGCAATGTGTGTGTGTGTGTGTGTGTGTGTGGCAGAGGAGAGCACTGACGAGAGCAAGAACATTGATGCTCAAAACACAGAGGACAAGAGAGACAGCAGCAAGGTGATCAAGTGTTTTTACAAAGTGTTTGTTACATCAGTGTGTGTACATGCTTCTAACTGTGTGTGTGTGTGTGTGTGTGTGTGTGTGTGTGTGTGTGTAGGAGGGTAAAGATGCAGCAAGTGAGGAGGAGGAGAAGCAGGGTGAGAATGGGAAAAAGGAAGAAGAAGGAGGTAAAGAGGGTGAGACAGAACGAGAGACGGAAAAGACCGACTCAGACACAGGTACGTTCAAAAGGAACCTGGACTTCTACACTGGCTTAAAAACTATGACATCATCATGGGAGGAGTCACCACAGAAGAAAACAGTATACAGAATAAATAGTGATCCAAAGCTAAATATAAATGAATAAAACATAAAGTCGGTGTATTCGTGTCACACAGTCACATGGTTTATGTTCTGATGGTTCATCATATTAGCCCCACCTCCTTATGCATGATGACATCACAGAACAAGTAATGACTAATATTACCAAGTTTCCCTCAGGGGATTAATGAAGTCATCGATCTATCCATCCATCCATCTACCTATCTATCTATTTCTATATCTATCCATCCATCCATCCATCCATCATTAATAGTGATTGTATCATATATCAGGGGTTGATTGGTTTATTCTGGGGGATGCAGGGGGCAGAACTTCAGCGCACTGATTAAACTACACTGGAGGGTTCAGCACCAAGAACCCGAAAAACTCCCTATGACGATCCATTTAAAACCCAGAACCCAGGAGCACACCTGCAACTCTGATACACACATCTACTGCCCCTCCCCTCTGCCTGCACCTCTTTCTCTCTCTCTCTCCCTCTCTGCACCTGTCTCTCTCTCTGTACGTCTTTCTCTCTGTCTGCACCCCTCTCTCTCTCTCTCTCTCTCTCTCTCGCTTTGTACCTCTCTCTCACTCTCTCTGTAACTGTCTCTCATTTTCTTTGTTGTCTCTCAGGTGATGTAGAGAAGGATAAAGAAGGAAAAGAGGGATTGGAGGATGAACAGAGGGAAGGAGAGAGTGATGGAGAGAGGAAAGCGAAGGTGGAGAGAGACGTTGGTGAGGGGAATCTGGCCACTGCTGCTGCCTCTGCACTGGCTGCTGCTGCTGTTAAAGCCAAGGTGTGTTTAGTGCTGTTAAAAAAGGACTCAGAACGAATTTGATGTTAGATAACTGATGGGGTGTGTGTGTGTGTGTGTGTGTGTGTGTGTGTGTGTCTAGCACCTGGCGGCGGTGGAAGAGCGGAAGATCAAGTCTCTAGTTGCTCTGCTGGTGGAGACACAGATGAAGAAGCTGGAGATTAAACTGAGGCATTTTGAGGAGCTGGAGACCATCATGGACAGAGAGAGAGAGGCGGTGAGGCATTATGGGTCAAAAAGGTTTCATGTAAGGAAGGTTCTTAAGTTCCTGATCTATCCCTATAAGATCCTGGAAAAACACAGAGTTTGAAACAGGAATTAAAAAAAGGTTCTAGGAACTAAAATTAGCCCAAATAAAAATCTTTGTGAGGTCACGAATGGGTCATGATAAGGTCATGATAAGGTCCATGTGGTGAAACTGCACTTTTAATGTGGTAGGGAACCGACATTAAAGAAAATAACTGTAGATTTAGGAAGAGTGTATAATGCCTGTGTATGTGTGTGTTTGTGTGTGTGCGTTTGTATGTGTGTATGTGTGTGTGTTTGTGTGTGTATGCGTGTGTGTGTTTGTGTGCGTGTGTGTTTGCGTGTGTATGCGTGTGTGTGTTTGTGTGCGTGTGTGTTTGCGTGTGTATGCGTGTGTGTGTTGGTGCGTGTGTGTGTATGCGTGTGTGTGTGCGTGTGTGTTTGCGTGTGTGTGTGTGTGTATGCGTGTGTGTGTGTGTAGTTGGAGTATCAGAGGCAGCAGCTCCTGGCTGATCGTCAGGCGTTCCACATGGAGCAGTTGAAGTATGCAGAGATGAGAGCACGCCAGCAGCACTTCCAACAAATACAACACCAGCACCACAGTAACCAACCCAGCAACCAGCCTGGCAACACCCCACCCATCCCCCACCAAACAGCTCCCAACCCTAATGCCCCGCCTCCTGCACCCAGCCTCACACCGGCTGCCTCTGCCAACACCCCTGGTGAAGCTCTGCCCACCTCTGCATCTCATGGCTCCTCCCCTAATAACACACAGCCTGGAGCAGTGCACGGTGACAGAACACACACACACACACACACACACACACACACACAGTCTGTACATACTGCTGAATGTGTGTGTTGAAGATAATGTTCTGATATTTCATGTTCTCATCTCCCTCTCTTTCTCTCTCAGATGCCAGCACTGCACTTACAGGAGATTCCCTCCATCCCTCCGGCCCAGTGACCCCTGCACAGTGAAAACACACACACACACACACACACACACACACACAGGGTTTAGAGAATGAGAGGAATAATGAAGGGTTTTTTTCTGGGAGTTTTACTTTTATCTTTTAAACATTTCCTTTTAAATCTGACTTAAACACTAATACTATACTCTGCACTCTATACACTCTACGCTCTATACACTCTACGCTCTATACACTCTACGCTCTGTATACACTGTATGATGAAACCAGTGTTAATTGTGGGTCTGTATGTCATTTCTGGTCGGGTGTTTTACATACAGAACCCGGGAGATTTGAACCCATCTCACTGAAGCTATTTCAGCTTCTAACAAGAGAATAAATACAACATCCGCCGCACTTTTAAACCTTTCCCCAGTTTAACCCACGGGGAGACAGGACAGAAGGAAAACGTTTTGATTTGAAACTGAAGCACTTATAAGCGTTTCACTAAAAGTCTCCTGGGATTTTTGTACTGATTGAATTGAAGTGTGTGATTAGGACAGGGTGTTTGTGAAGGTGTTGGTGTGACTGTCAGGACGAGGTGAGAGCTGTAGCTTCACCCACTCCGTATGTCGTATACCGTGTTTTTCTTTTTACATGGCTTTCTTTTTTTATGTATGAATATATGTTAGCATGAAGAACTGATGGACAGTGTTGGATTCTTTTAAATAACTTGATTCTATCGATTTGTTCGGCTGTGGCGAATCGATTCATTTGATTCACCAAAAAACCCAACCGTCACCGGGTCGCAAGGCGTTCTGTGAACTCACAGAGATATTTACTCCGCCTTATGAAGAGGTATACTGAATAATCAAACATTTAATTTCTCTTTTCCCTTTTTATATCTATGAATAATCTAGTTCGCAAATTACAAAACTTAAAGATTTTCCTCTAGGATATAAACGTTCGCTGAATGATTCCGAGAGTCAGAGGTTCACTGAGCGATTGATTCAGCAGGTTAGCGGTTCACTGAATGATTCAGCGACTTGCTTGCGCAATGATTCAGCAGTTCAAAGATGTTGCCATGGAGACTGCCTGCTCCACTGTGCATCACACAGTACCTCTGCCTCCGCCAGATTTGAGACTTAATGAGTGATTCCGCTGCATTATGTGATAATAGACAGTTATGGCGGCTGGTGTGTTTGCGAACCGATTCTTTTGAACCATTTGTAGGTGAGTCGCACATCACTAATGGACAGAACAGTGTTAAAGCCTGAAACGTCTCTCCATTGACTAAATAAACATTGTGTACTGTAAGACCTCACGAATTTCTACTGCGTATGTCTTCATCCTCTCTCTCTGCCACAGATTAGATTTTTAGGCATCATCTTGTCCTATAGCGCTCGTGCTCTCAGCCTCACCTTGAGTTCAGATTTCTTGACTCAGATGATCAATGTTTCTCTGACTTTATAACTTTTCCTTCAGTGTTTTATCTCATCGTTGTTAAACTGCACCGCTTTTGCCAAACTCACCACCATCGTGCTCGTCTTGTCTGTTCTCTTGTATCGTCCAGCTGCACAGTGTTCCGTTTGTCTAATTTCTTTATGGCTTTTTAAAACCATCTCCATGTTGGTTTGCTCACAATCCTTAGCTGCCTTTGGTTTCTTTCCTGCTGGCAGTAAGTTTGATTCGTGAACCGGGAAGCGTCTTCCTGGCATTCCCTTTCGTTCATATAGTCGAGGTCCCCTGAGTTTCTACCTCAGCGCTGTGGTTTGGCGCCTTTCAGTTTAACTGCTGCCTCACCGACAGGACGTCAGTTTTGATTTGAATCTCGCGAATTTTAAACTTCCGGGCTTCCTAACTGAAGTCCACAAACCACGCCCATTTCTTTTTACAGTCAATGTTACACCACAACGCATTTATTTATCTTAATCTGTGACGATTTAATGCTTCTCATGTCAAGAGGAAAAAAGGAAACGGGATTAGGAAGTGGAGAGGTTGAGGGCACCTAGTTGTTCATGCAGACTTGAAACTATGTAATCATTTTTAAATGGTGATGATAGGACAAGTAAAATCAGAGTAATGATTAATAATAACACTTTTATTTTAACTTCCTGCGATGGCAATTTACACGGCGTGATGTCCGAAAAAAAAACAAGGCAGTCTAGAGATCTGGCAGTCTAAACACTGCCATCAAGTGGACAACAGGAGGAGTAACACACCCTGGAAATGTCAATGCTAAATTTATACATATTTTTTTCAATTTACAATTTATATTTGCTTTCTAAGTTACAAAAATCGATCGTTAAACATCTTTGTATTTTTCAAAGTAAAAAACAACCATTTTTCCTACTTGGATTTTGACTTTTTGCGTTATTTTACGTCCAATGTGTTACTACAGTATGCCAAAATAAAAAAAAAACTTAAACGTCACACAGGTGAGGTTGTGCTAAAAAGAAATGACAGCAAACAAGGCAAGTTAAACAGTTTTTTAAAGCTAAAATATAAAGGTAAAATCAAAAGTAGTCAAAAACGGCGAATTATAACCTGGACCCTTAAGGGTTAAAGTAGTAGGGAAGTTTCTGGGGTCTTAGGAGAAACTTCCTCGGCTTCTTCGGTGTGACTTCACCTCAGTGAACTATGAGAGCTCCGGCAGCATAACTCACTGAGCTGTCTGACCAGTTTCGGCACTGGCTGGACTGAGCATAATTGAGGAAAGAAAAGTTCATGTCTAGACCTTTTTTTTTCAGCTCTGCCAAAGCATTTAGTAGAACTCCAATGGGATGGCGACCACAAATAGTATTGTGATATTTCTTTAAATAGTCACTGAAGGAAACTGGGTCCAGCTGTTCGATAATTCCCATACCCATCTTGTCCAGATGTTCAATGGATCTATATATTTCGCCCTGATTTTCATCGTAGTATGTGTAATGGAAGCGCTGACCCCAATGACAAAAATCTGATGAAATAATAAAAAGGTTGGAGGGATCAGCAAGGTATTTGCTTAGCAGCTTGCCATATTCCTGTTCCTTATATTCACTCAGAGCTCCCACCAGCACCGGAACAATCCGGAACTTGTCTTTGCAGCTTTGCATTGCTTTGGCTGTATAAGGAAGATGCATCTCAATGCTGTGCTCATCTTCATCTGTTTGCAAAGTCATCCTCTCAAACATGCCCGTTTTCCAGAGATCAGCATACACCTTCTGGTCGATCCTCAGGTCATACAGTGGCGTCCTGTAGATCTCGGCCGGGGATAGAGCACATCGAGATAAGGGCACGTGGTGGGAAGGGCCAAGGATAAATACCCTTTGCGTAATAGAAGGGTCCACTTGCTTGTAGGCATGTGCTGCACAAGCACCACAATAAGTGTAACCAGCATGTGGTGCTATAATGGCTCTAGCGGGTCTTAATGTAGATTGTGCTTGAGACAACCAGCCCTCTAGCTGTGCATTCAGCTGGAATCCTGAGGCGGTGTACCAGCTGCCGGCGTGGCTCGCCTCTCTGCACACCGTTCGGTTCGACATCTTGCTACCCTTTAGGCGTGGACGCCGGTCTCAGTCAGACAAAAAATACCTGATCGGTTAGTCGGGAGGAAACTTAAGGAAAAATAGTTGATCCACTAACTAGTAATAAAATGAACAAAATAGTTTAGGCATTCATGCACACCAACACTGAAGATGTCAGCAACTATAAGAAATACTTTTAAGCTGTATATGAAAAAGAAAACCGAAAAATCATGAAGTCATAAAGACTGAAGAAAAGCTTTGTGATAGGATTGACAGCTTTGTAGAACAAAGTGCAGAGTTATTCATCCACTCGCGGGAAAGTTAGTGCGGTATATCACATTTAGAGTTAAAGCTCTGCCGAGGTACTTCCTCCTTACTTCAGCACTCCTTTTCACTTCCTCTTGAAAATTATTGTGACCCACAGAAGCAAGTTCCACAAATGTCTGGAATGGTCCAAGTCAGGAAAAGGATGTTGGTTTAACAATTTATAATGGATGAGCCAATGTATGTAGCAGTTACACAGGTACAGAATGAGAGCGATGAATTGACGTAACTAAACAGTGCTGACGAGGAGAGTGGCCGTATCCAGGCCGACGAGATTGTGGCAGTAGCAGCCGATTGTGATGGAAGTCGAAGATGATAGGTGATGTCCACGGTCTTGTGTAGCAAGTGCACGATGTGTTGGGTGGTGTGCCAGCAGCGACTGTCAGTGATCAGCAGCGTTCTCAGTGGAATGTTCTCGATCGTGTGGGTCTCCAGGCTGGTTCGTCCAACAGGTGGCTCCTTTGTGTTGTTTCTTCACATATATAGCTACCAGGTCATATGTCCACCTATGACATCACCACTTCATCCCTGGATGTGCCGTTACATCACACAAGATACATCCGCTCTGTACATCACAGGATATGCCTGTTAGGTCACAGCTCCCTCCGTAAAAGAAAAGTTGGAAATTGGGACAACTTTTAGGAAAATCCTACAACATGAAACAAAATGGCAGTTATCATAACTACATAAATGATATTCTTGTACACGAAGTTGGAGAGCAACTTGAAATGTAATTGTACAGCCTTGGCTACCCACAAACAATATTTTAGGATGTGTATTCAAAGGGAAAGGGCATCTGCTCAGACATTATCAACCCCTCGAACATGTTCCACAGCAAGGTTGTACTCGTGCAACATTAAACCCCAAGTAAAAATCTTCTGTTCTTGGTTTTCATTTTGTTTAAGAATATCAGTGGGTTGTGGTCAGTACGCAGGAGAGATATACCTCAAAATGTTTCATAGCTAGAATTAGGGCTAGTGCCTCTTTTTTTCAATAGTTGAATACTTTGTTTGGTGAACATCAAATTTCTTGGAAAACTAACAGACGGGATGCTTACTGCCACAGTCATCTAACTGTAAGAGCACAGCGTCTGTACCGACGTCACTGGCATCTACAGCCAAACCGAACCGTTTATTGAAAACTGGAGCCTAAAGGATGGGCTGTACACACAAGGTTTCACAACAATCAGACCAAACAAACGTTCTGTTTTTCTTCAATAGATCTGTCAGTGGGGCAGTGACATCAGCAAACTCTCTGTAGAACAATGTGAAGAAAGCGATCAGAGTCTTCACAATTTTGGGATATTTGATACCTCCAAAGGGAACTTTGTGTCCCCATATTTAAACCTCCTACACACACACACACACACACACACACACACACACGCAATTATTCACACTCACACGTAGTGGCAATTTGAAGCAGTCA
>JBCNYG010000006.1:120025-139909 GCA_039654305.1 Porochilus rendahli | reverse complement strand
ACCCGGAGGAAACCCACGCAAGCACGGGGAGAACATGCAAACCCCACACAGAAACGCCCGAGCTGGGAATCGAACCCTGGACCTTCTTACTGTGAGGCGGACGTGCTAACCGCTACGCCACCGTGCTGCCGGGTGGGAATTGCATATGACCAAATTCAGGGGAAAAAATGGGGATTTATTTATTTTTTTATTTTATTTTTTTACATGATCCCATGCACAGATCACCTCCAAACTTTAATGGCTTGTTACTTGCACAACACCCTTCTGTAAAAACAAAAATATATAAAAATCTGGGAAGATTTTTTTGCAATATGTTGCACACAAACAAACAGACAAACTGGCGCACCAACACAGGTGAAAACATAACCTCCTGGTGAAGGCATATTCATTTAATCATGATGAAGAAATTCAGAGGACGAGTGTCTGGGCATGGCTATACGCCAAAAATAAATGCCCTCGCCATGGAAGATTTAGGGCTCGTTTTTTACCGCCAACAAAGAAGTGATGTTTTACCTTCAGTTTGAATGTTTGTTTGTTTGTTTGTTTGTTTGCTAGCAGGTTAACACAAAAGGTTATGTGTGGATGTTTATGAAATTTCTACTAGAGGTAGAGGTGTACTCTGTAGAGGTACAGGGAAAGTTCGATTGCCGCACACTTACACTTTGAAAATTACTAAAATATACTTCAATGTCTGATTTTTGCTACTTTAAGACACTTACTCTGGTGCTTTTCATAAAAACAGGTTATTCGAGAAACAGGGCTGTAGTACTTGCATCTGGTTTCAGACTAGAGACGTTTTTCAGTTGTATCACTCTTGTCTTGGACTCGATGATATTTGCACACGGCCTCGTCTCGGTCTTCGCCTCTGGTGTTGCCAAATGTTCCAGTTGATCTTGAATGAGTTCAGCTGCTTTACATTTTTTATAATGCCCCTGTCATATTGGTATACGGCAGGTATACAACAGAAAATATTACAAATTCCTAGGACAGGTGTGGGTGTGTCACACAAAAATCACCTGTCATGCTGTTAAAAAAAAAATTCCGGTATGTAGGTAACAATTTTAAATCTACTTTTTGGGTCATCAGATGCACTCTGGGTCACATGGTTTTCCTATAATAGCTGTATGATTCCTTATATTGCCACATGTACCATACAAACATACAATACAAACACATGTTTACTAAAGTGGTGAGTTGAGCATTTATATATTACATAATGTATGTGTGGCAGTCTTACATCTAGCATGTATAGAACATGAATATCACATGAGAATATGTGTTGTCTTCAATCATATCAACAATCGTGTCACTTCTGTATGACTTACAGACTTGACTTGACTCGGATTCCAACTTGGTCATCACCTTGGCTTTATTAACGGCGGCCTTAAGTACAGATCTGTCAAGTCACTACAGAGAAGAAATCAGGAAGTAAAATGTGATGTAGTCCCATGTTGAGTGGGGAATGTTCCATGTAGTGAATCTGGACCTTCCCCTGCTTTCTAAAAACATCTTCAACCACTGACCTTGTCTTTAAAGTCACAAAGCCTGAAGACGTATTGAAGTATCTGTAATGGAGTGTTATCCGGCGTGTCCTCAGCGCGGTGTCATTATGGCTCTGATAGGATGAGTCTAAAAGGAGATCGTCGTGATCTTTTATGCACTTTCATATGGCTTAGCATTTAATTATACATCAGTTTAGTGCCTTGGAAGGAGAGCCCATCAGCGTGCAGGTATAAACTGATGTATTATTGAACACCACACCGGCAGAGAGGCTGTGGACAGAGTCTGAGCTTGGGGTGCAGTGGATTTATTTGGTCTTATACGTATCTGTTGGTTTGAAGTCATTAAATAGAAATTTTGAAGAATGAATGTCTACAGTTTCTAAAATATTGATGCTGTATATAAATGATATGTAAAACTTGGGTTGTGCTCATATTGCATGTTAGTAAAGACCCCTCCACTTGAGAGGGATGGAGAGAGAGAGAGAGAGAGAGAGAGAGAGGGAGAGAGAGAGAGATGCATGGCTTGTGTGTTTATATTGGCTAGACTGTTGTGGTTGTGTTTGTTTGGGCATGGTGCGAGGGCCAAATGGGAACTTTTCCAAATACACATATCACTCTTCTTAATTTGCACCTCTGGAGAGGTGCTAAGTAGCTCCAGCTCAAGTGGATGGTATCGCCAGACTCATTGTGACGGCCAAGCAATAGGAGGTATTTTAAAAACCGTTGTCCAGCTATGCAGTCTATCCCAAAATGTCTTAATATCACTGTATCTCAGCATCACTGAACTAAAAAAATGACGAGAAAGCCAAAGCAGAAATTTGGGTTGTGTTTGGAGAGTAAGGGGTTTCTAGGTTTTTTTAAGAAGGTCTATTGGTAATGACTGGTAGAGTATGTCACCACACATTTGATCTGCAATTATCCATAACAAATACAAGGACATGATGATGATAATAGGCAGATCCAAATGTATAATGTAGCAGGGAAGCTGGGGAACACCATGGACTAGGAATGAGGGGAAATAAAGGATAACATAAAAAAAGTTTCAAATTCCTAAGCCAACACATTCAAGCTATAAAAACAGAACCCTAGCCAACGAGAACCTTATACTCAGCTCAGGGCTACAATTAAAAAACCTGAAACATGATCAGTGTACCTTTTACAGAGCTTTGCATTACTTAGATTATAAACAGCATATCATTGGACTTTCGCATTTTAAAAGTTGTTTTAGTAGCTATGCCAGGAATTATCTGTTAGAAAGCTCGGGGCAGTGGTAGCTCAGTGGTTAATTCTCTGGTTACTGATCCGAAAAGTGAGGGTTCAAGCTCCAGCCGCATCAAGCTGTCACTGTTGTTGGGCAGGAGCAAGGCTCTTGACCCTCAGTTGCTCGGTAGTATAAGAAAATGATAAATGTACTTTGCTCTGGATGAGAGTATCTGCCAAATGTTGTGAACATGATGCACCCTTCAGCATCAAATCCATGGATACCTGTTAAAAATAACGTTAGACTTAGATATATATATATATAATACTTTGTTGTTTACATAGTTGAATGTGCTGACAACAAAATCACACAAAAACTATCAATGAAACTCAAATTTAACCCATGGAGGTCTGGATTTGGAGTCACACTCAAAATTACACACTCCAGGCTGATCCAACTTTGATGTAACGTCCTTAAAACAGGTCAAAATGAGGCTCAGTAGTGGGTGTGGCCTCCACGTGCCTGTATGACCTCCCTACCACCCCTGGGCTGCTCCTGATGAGGTGGCGGAGGGTCTCCCGAGGGATCTCCTCCCAGACCTGGACTAAAGCATCCGCCAACTCCTGGACAGTCTGTGGTGTAACGTGGCGTTGGTGGATGGAGCGAGACATGATGTCCCAGATGTGCTCAGTTGGATTCAGGTCTGGGGACGGGCAGCCAGTCCAGAACATCAATGCCTTCGTCTTGCAGGAACTGCCGACGCGCTCCAGCCACATGAGGTCTAGCATTGTCTTGCATTAGGAGGAATCCAGGGCCAACCGCACCAGCATATGATTTCACAAGGGCTCTGAAGATCTTATCTCGGTACCTAATGGCAGTCAGGCTACCTCTGGAGCGCACATGGAGAGCACATGGAGGGCTGTGCGGGGGCGCCCCCCCCCCCAAGGAAATGCCACCCCACACCATTACTGACCCACTGCCAAGCCGGTCATGCTGGAGGATGCTGGTGTTCTCTGGCAAAAGCCAGAGAATTTTTTTTTTTTTCCCCCCCATCAGCTAGAGTGGTCACCACCTGCAGAACAACTTGATAATTGCCTTTAATTTCCACCTGTTTTCTGTTCCATTTGTACAACAGCAGGTGAAACTGATGGTCAGTCAGTGTTGCTTCCCAAGTGGACAGTTTGATTTCACAGAGGTGAGATTGACCTGCAGTTACATTGTGTTGTTTAAGTGTCCCTTTATTTTTTGAGCAGTGTATTAAGATATAAACTATAAACACTGGTATTTACATTGAAGGCACTATGAAATGAAATAAATAGTATCAGCAAAGTGGATGTAACCTAAAATGTAAATGCAAGTGAAGTGCGGCAGTGTAAGACAGTCTCTGTATATAAAACATTTTTTTTTAAATAAATAAATAAAATCTAATCAAATCAGTCCTGGAATATACATTAGCACTTAAGAACTGGAAAGAAATCCAAGAATTCAGTCATGAAACACTGCACCATGGTCTCCGTCCCAGAAAACAATTCAGGAATGCAGAATGGGAAAACAAACCACTGGAATGGAACGTCGTACAATACTGGGAATACTGGGTACCCAGTAGAGTTCATGTTTCATTTAATTGAAGATACACAGTAAACATTGGTGTAAATTATTCCCACACAGAACTAACACAACCAACACCACCTAGCACTGAACCAAAGACCCCTCACTCAAGAGGAAAGAGAGAAAAGGGGCGACAGTCCTGCTAGACCCGTTAGCAATTTGCTAGCCACAAGCAGATACACTACATGCTATAGAATAAAAGAGGGCAAAGACAGCTGCAGTATACCCAGCGACAGCGTGACTGTCCATACCCAACATTCAGCCGGCTATGTGGCGCACAAAGGCTGTCGAGAGGTAAGGGCGGGGGACAGAAGCATACAATAACATGTACGTCTCACACACACACAGGGTATAGAAAAGAGACACAAACTATTTTCCAGCTGTATTTACTAAAATATAACAACCAAGTGAAAGATAATAGCACCTGTTCAGAAACAAATTAACTAAAATACTGAATCAGTGAGATGGTTAAAAAAGGTTCACCCCTCCTAAGAACACACACATACACACAAAAAAAAAAAAAAGCTGTCAAAAGATCTCATGGATACAGCTCTAGACAGGGATTTTCCTTATTCATTCATTATGTGCATGTGACAATATCACAAATGTGGCTTGTATGGGAGGGTTACACACTCACACACTCACACACTCACACAATCAAGGCTAGTAACAAAGGAACAGAATGTGCATTCTTTAATATTTTGTGATTCTTTTCTATACCCACTATGCAGGTGCACAGGTTTGGTTTACCTTCATAATTAATGCAACCGTTAGCATCTTCATGTCCCGCCAGAAGGGTCTCTACTTCTTCTTCTGTCATTTTCTCACCTGCATGTGCACACGCACACACACACACACACAGTGAGGGGGGCAGAGCTACACATGAGTTTTGTGTGTGATGTCACTATATTAAGACAATGACTTGAGAGAGCTCCATGATCTCTAGTGACTAGTATTAACAAAGTAGACCTGGTGTGTGTACGCATGTGTGTTACCCAGTGTAGTGAGAACATGGCGTAGTTCTGCACCCATCACGGTCCCATTTCCCTCCTTATCAAACACCCGTAGACCCTCCACAAAGTCCTCAAATGAGCCCTGGTCCTTATTCTTTGCGATGGCCTGGAGCATGGGCAGGAACTGCTCAAAATCCAGCGTTTTCACATTCATCTCTGATAAACACAAAAACAACAAGCAATCAAATACTGGGATAATTACTGTCACGCTCTGCATGATTAAGCACCCCGGCACTGTAACACACACATCATATTTTACCTTTATTTCTCTCTAAACTGTGTTAAACTCAATCCCAGGTGGCATTAGATTAAAATTTACAATTAAGATCAACAGAGCATCAGAGATGTCAGAGGAAGACTGGTGTTTCCAATTTCCATTTTAACAGTTCTGAGTGTTTGAAAAGAAGGTATAAATTGTGCTTGAGGGAAACATCTGATGAAAATACAGCATACTTTTTCCTTCTATTCATTGAGCGGTAGGAATAACTGCACTCATCCCTCAGTAAAGACAGAAATAAATCCTGTGGGAAGGGCGAGCTTGCTCTTATACTTCATCTTAACACAAAAAGCTCAACACAGAACAGTAAGATACAGACCATGAGTAAAAAGGGCATGGCAGAGACACAGGAACATACTGAAGTTCGTAGTGATGTGACACGTCTCAATGTACTACCAATAAACTGATTAAATTTAAGACAGATGAAAAAGCCACTACTGGGTCATGACCCTATTCTTTCAAAAAATAAATAAATAAATCTGTGATGCGTCAGTAGGTTTTGTTATATTACTTTAGTTAGTTCCTCCAGGTTCTGACCTTCAGCTTTGGGGTTTCCAAGCACTTTGAGGACTTCAGCATTGACGGGGTTCTGACCTAGCGCTCGCATCACATCTCCACACTGACTGAAGCTGATTTTCCCATCTCCTGTCCGGTCAAACAGCAGGAAGGCCTCTTTAAACTCTGAGTGCATGCACACACACACACACCCACACCTTAGAGAACTCACAGTAAGTATGATACAGATTTGGTTAATGCTAATTATTAAAACAGAACACTGGTGTTAAAGTAATAGTAAGGGACATGTTTCAATTTATTTTTGTTATCATATTATAAACACACACAGGTATTGAACTTAACAGGTCTAATGTTTCCTCTATAAACGGTGGTTTGAGACAATTACAAAAAAAAAAAAAAAAAACCCACACAACAACAACAACAACAACAACAAAAAACCACTACGTGCTGCCACTGCTGCTTGAGGCTAAGGCAAGGTGTGCATTTCAGGCCTGGTTGCCTTGTATCCTGCTCTGCTTAAGTGGTGTCCCCTGCTGGCCTGCACCAATATTGCAGTATAATGATAAACAGCAAAACTAACCAAAAGCAGTAAGGATCAATCCAGCTTTACTCCAGAACACACATTACTTATGTAGTTTAACATCAGTTTGTTCCCTTTGTTATGAGGGTAGACTCTCCACCAATAACATCACCACTGTGGTTTATTCTAACAAAGCAACTGGGAACCTGACAGATCAGAAACACAGTTGACAGCCAACATCTGGAAAACATTAAAAAAGGTATAGACGTACAAATAATGTTTAAGAAAATAGCTGAGTTGAATTATTGGGAAACACTAATTTTGGGATACTTCTAAGGTACAGCATGCCTTATTTCAGGTATAAAGTGTCCACGTGTCAAGAGTAAGTGAGGAGTTATTACGTTACAAAAAAAAATTAGTTAACAATATGCTTTATGACCAGTGATCTGAAGGACTAGAGTCTTATATTCAAAAGTCATACAGGATTGATTTACATTTATGCTAGTGCCACCCTATTCTAAAATTCTCTATTAACACTACCATTAATAAACTGATAAGAATCATAACATTAGTTCAGTCACTATAACTTTTGTAACCATAACCAACAATATTTATAGTCATTATATCGGATTCCATTTTTTGTTATACAGCCATTCAACACATCTGTAAGAATCTCCACTGAGGCAAAAACAAGTCATACTGTAAGCATCTGGTCCAAGTGACAGTTCTACATGACCTGATTTAAGCATTTTCAGGGAAATTCTGTTTATCATTAGTGTGGTGTTCTGCGTGTTTGTTGAGGGGGCTGTTTTATCGGCAGTGTGTGTAAGACTCAGTGAGGGACAGGACAGTGAGTGTGCCTGGAGGTGGTATTACTCTTTAGTGGTGAGGAATGCAGGCCAACTCACTGAACGAGCCGCTATACTTCTGGCCTTATAGGGTAAAGGGGGAGTGCACACAAGTCTAAACTCCAGACCTTATATGGTAAAGGGGGAGTGCAGGAGAAAAACAAGATGCAGAACTCAGTTGAAGAGGAAATGACAGAGGCGAGACACAGAGAGGAACGCAGCCTAAAAAGGGATAAACTGATTAGAGTCAGAACATAAACAAACTGAACAGCAGCAGAACCAGCAGGAGTAGCACTTCATGCTCACAGAAACAAGTACACCCAAAAAAATAAATTTTTAAAGTACAAACGCTTTACAAAAACTCATCTCAGTGTTTCTCAGAGGAACTGTGACAACTGTGACAGCCCATATCAACTTTTTACTGAAAATAAATGTAGAGATCAGATAGTTGTACATATACCCTGTTCTTTCTCTGTTTACGGGGAGAAATAATCACTTAATCATGGTATGAATGAATACAGCTTAGGTATTGTTCAGTGGTAGATCTGACAATGTTTAAAGCTGTTAAAGTACAACAGTCTCATGTGGTTCACTCAAGATGCGTAACAGACCATTTTTTTTTAAATACTGATTTATAAAGCTTACATTTATTAGAATGCAAAAATCGTAACACCGTCTACAGTGAGTAGTGCAAAACATTATTTTAAATAAATATGTAAAGAAGGCTCAGTGGTTTAGGTTCTGGCTTACTGACCAAAGATTGGGGGATCAAGCCTCACCATCACCAGGTTGTCACTGCTGTCCCCCCAGAGCAGCTAACTGGGTTATCAAAGGCCTGCCATGTCTCTCACTGTCTGTGGTTAGAGGCATGTAAAAGAACCATTGCTGTCCTTCAAAAAGAGTAGGCCATTGGATTGCCATCTGCGTGTTTCTGCCCTACGATGGCCTGACAAACTGTCCAGGGTGTACCCTGCCCTCGCCCAGGTACGGCTAATACGGCAACTAGCCTTCCCGCAACTCTAATTAGGTTTAAGCAGCTCAGAAAATGAATGGATAAGTGAACAATATTTTTTATGCCATTTGCTATACATGGCACAGTTATTTCTGTTATTATTCACTTATCACAGTTATTTATTTAATGAGAACCCCTCATTCTTTACAGAGAAAATACATGACATGGAACCCCAAGGGGGTAAATTCTGTTTACAGAAGATTTGTCAACATACAAATATACATTAATCAACATATCCCTTTATTAAAACTAAAACTCTGTTATATCATTTCCCTGTCTGGGAAAGAAGATATACACTTAGCATTAGCTGTCCAACATGGAGATAAAGTACCAACAGATTCCCGCGTAATCTCTTACACACTGTGAGGTCAAAAGTGGTATATAATTCTGACCAGAGAATCATCAAACACATAATACAGGGTTATATTTAACAAACCATGTCTCTGGAGTAATGTGGAAATCTTTCTCTCCCTAAATCAGTCCTCAGTTAATCTCAATGGGGGTTTTAATCTCAGTGTGGTGTTTGAGAGAAGTGCAGACTGGAGGAGGAGCTTAACAGCTTAAGGCAGAATAAAAGGAAATCCTTCCAAACGCTGTTACACTGAACATAGTTATATATTCATCATATATATAAAATAAATAAATAAACTGCATTCACGTTAACCGTTTCTTGGTCACCCCCCACCATACTTTTGGCAGTATAATGATGAGTTACTTGTTTTTATTTTCTTTACAAAGATTATAGTGCATTTTAATTTGTAAAGATATATACAATGTATGCTAGCGTTTATGTTTTTGGTTTAATTCATCTTTAAGGAGGCTGTGTTTTTCAACTTTAACACTACTAATAGAGGTGTTTAAAGCACACAGACAAAAAAACAAACAAACAAAAAAAAGCATGCAATTAGAACACTCCTTTAAATTAACTTAAGTTGTAAACATTACAAAGCACTGGTTGGATTAGATGACGGTTTGAAAGGATATTTTTATTTGGAGGCAAACATTCCATTCATGCAAAATCCTGTTTACATTATGTGTTTTGGTGGTGATGTGAACCTGATTAAATCCTGTACATTCCTAATGATTAGGATCTGTGGGGCTGTCAATAAATCCTTCCTCAGGGTGTGGATCCTCGGCAAAACCCAGAACAGTTTCTAAAACTTTAATCTCAAATATCTTATTGCTATTTTCTGTATTATTATTTACAAAAAAAGTCAGCTAATGAAGTTTAAAGATTTAAGTAACCACAATCATCATGCCAGGATTAGTGATTCCTCACCACACACACACACACACACTCTACCCTGTCAGACATGAATATACCATCCAGCCTGGAACAGACAGTTTGGAGAGTGAGGAAGAGAATTCAGGTTAAACATTAATATTACTTATAAAATACTAATAACTATAAGAGAAAACAAGCATAAATTTATTATTAAAATATAAACTCACCAAGAATCTGATCCTCCGAGAAGTCAGACTGGACATGTTCACAGAACAGAATAAAATAATCAGATTATTACAGACTTTAAATGCCGAAATACTGAACGATAAATTTAACTATGAACGAATCCGTTATATTAAATAAACGCCGCGCGCGCTACAGCCCCTGAGGTACTGTTAGCGTTAGCATCGTAAGCTAGCGAAGCTACCTCCGGCTTTAAGGCCTCCACAGCGCGCTCCCTTCAGCGCACACACATATACATGTAAAACTCAGAATGTAAATAATCTGTATTATTATAAGTGTTATATTTCTAGTTTCTCAGACACTCACCATTATGAAAGATGAAGCGAGGTGCCACAAGCAGCTCAAACCGAGATCAAACCCTTACCGCCGTCTCCTCCTACTCCAGCACAGCGGCGGCTTTTATAAATCACCGAATGATGTCACCGCGGGTCGAGAGTACCAACCAATCAGATTACGCGCAACTTTAACTCAATAGATCACCTGCAGTGTTGGATAAATATTGTTGATGTATGAAATGTACAGTATCGTATAGAGAGTTTACTGGTATAACAATATCATTATTTTTTCAACAGGAAATTTAGCATGTACTTATATATTTCTCTTTAACAGAAACATTCGTTGCAATTAAGGAAATGGTTTGCAAACAACAATAAACAGAACACTGCTCAAAAAAATAAAAGGACACTTAAACAACACAATGGAACTCCAGGTCAATCTCACCTATGTGAAATCAAACTGTCCACTTAGGAAGCAACACTGACTGACCATCACTTTCTCCTGATGTTTTACAAATGGAACAGAGAACAGGTGAAAATTAAAGGCAATTAACAAGACACCCTCAATAAAGTAGTGGTTCTGCAGGGGGTGACCACAGACTACTTCTCAGTTCCGATGCTTTCTGGCTGATGTTTTGGTCACTTTTGAATGCCGGTGGTGCTTTCACTCTAGTGGTAGCATGAGACACTACCAGGAGCCAGGCCAGGACATCAGGAGACATGAAGGAGGCCGTAGGAGGGCAACAACCCAGCAGCAGGACCGCTATGACACTGCTGAGCCCTGCAAAATCACATCCAGCAGGCCACAAATGTGCATGTGTCTGCTCAAACGGTCAGAAACAAACTCCATGCAGGGGGTATGAGGCCCCGACGTCCACAGGTGGGGGTTGTGCATAAAACCCAACATCATGCAGGACGTTTGGCATTTGCCAGAGAAAACCAAAATTCGCCACTGGCACCATGTGCTTTTCAACGATGAAAGCAGGTTTACACTGAGCATGTGTGACAGACGTGACAGAGTCTGGAGACACCGTGGAGAATGTTCTGCTGCCTGCAACAAAACATCCTCCAGCTGACCGGTTTGGCAGTGGGTCAGTAGTGGTGTGGGGTGGCATTTATTTCGGGGGCCACACAGCCCTCCATGTGCGCTCCAGAGGTAGCCTGACTGCCATTTGGTACCGAGATGAGATCCTCAGACCCCTTGTGAGATCATATGCTGGTGCGTTTGGCCCTGGATTCCTCCTAATGCAAGACGATGCTAGACCTCATGTGACTGGAGCGCGTCAGCAGTTCCTGCAAGACGAAGGCATTGATGTCCTGGACTGGCTGCCCGTCCCCAGACCTGAATCCAATTGAGCACATCTGGAACATCATGTCTCGCTCCATCCACCAACGCCACGTCGCACCACGGACTGTTCAGGAGTTGGGAGGAGATCCATCAGGAGACCATCCGCCACCTCATTAGGAGCAGCCCGGGCGTCGTAGGGAGGTCATACAGGCACGTGGAGGCCACACCCAGTACTGAGCCTCATTTTGACTTGTTTTAAGGATGTTACATCAAAGTGGGATCAGCCTGTAGTGTGTAACTTTCAGTGTGACTCCAAGTCCAGACCTCCAGGGGTTAATAAATTTGATTTCCATTGATAATTTTTGTGAGTTTGTCAACACATTCAACTCTGTAAAAAACAAAGTAATTAATAATAATATTTCATTCATTCAGATCCAGGATGTGTTATTTTAGTGTTCCCTGTATTTTTTTTGAGCAGTGTATATTTCGATTTAAGTTTGTTTATATTCTGCTTGCAGTTTGTACCTTTTTAAAAGCTGAGTCTCGTACAGAATTTCATTATGTGTAAACATAATGACAGAATCTTGAGTCTTATGCTGCCGTTCATAACATGGATGACAGTAGATTTAAGAGACCACCTTTACAGTTTGTCAGAATTGTTTTTTTTTTTTTTTTTTATTTATTTATTTATTATTATTATTTTTTTTTTATAAACCCATTAAATCTACAAACATGTCAGTTAACAATTGGGCCTTTACGTTTTCCACAAGACAATTAAAAAACGTTTCATGTTAATTCTCAGTAACGATCATTTGTGTTACAGTAAGGAAATATTCCAAATAACATTCAGATTCCACCATTTAACATCAAAAATTTTAAAAAGACCCGCTTTTGCTGATGGCTGCGCTTAAAGTAGGATTAAAAAAAAAATTCCAGTCTCGTTGCAGACACTGACCAGGTAAAAATGCTGTGAGAGCTGAATGAGTCACTAATGTAAATTTACGAGTGAGAGGAGGGAGGGTGTTGTCTTAGATCACTGTGTGTGGACTTGCTCCAACCTCAGCAAGTTCTTTGACTCTTTCTCTTCCTGCTTTCAGTTTCTGTGTTCTACTTCCACTGCCTCTGATTGGGTGCTTCTGTGGAAATAGTGTTTGACTGACAGTGAGCAAATAAGTGCACTTTACCTGTTTAGGTTTGTAATTTGTCTGACTCTCTCTGTCTCTCTCTCTGTGCCCCCTTTGCAGAACTTGTCCGGATGGTTATGAGTGGTTGAAGATTTCAGATCCAGCACATTTCCTGTCTGGTTTTTTTTTTTTTTTTGTTTTATGCATTTGTCTCTCCGTTTGTCCATAGTTGGTTTTTAAGGATTTTTTTTTTTTTTTTTATTAAGTGCCTTCAATCTGTTTCTTTTCCCTCACTGTTCCTAAACCTGATGTCAGAGGAACCGTCCTGTTAAAGTTCTCCTGCAGTGTTTTTCACTCCTGAAGGTGTGTGTGTGTGTTCAAAAAAGACCATGGTGAGAGATTATCTTTCACATACTGCAGCAATACGGTGTAATGTAGTCCTGGTTACTTTAACCTTTCCTGAAGGCTTTGTGGTGTCCTTATGCCATTAGAGTAAAAGTTCCATTCCATCTTGGACACTTCTTTCATACCGAAGACTTCATTACACGTGCGAAGATCAAAACCTTAATGATCCGCATCTTCCCTAGATTTCTGAGTGAGAACACGCCGCCGTAGAGCTTTAACACTGATGCCCCCTCCTGTAGAAATTTATACAGTTTGTGGAGAGTACAGCATATGTAAACATGTACCTGTCAATCTACTGTACCTGACAGAATGAAGTGTTTGTTTACACCTCCATCGGATCTTTACTTTATTCACCCCCAGGGCTGTGTGTCATAACCTGTAAATTAATAAATAAATATTCAGAAAGATTCTGAAATTTCGGCATTTGTTTTGGGGGGGAAAATTTGTAATTTGTTAAACCTTCTAAAGGGTTGGTGAGGTGTGGTTTATTTAAAAAAAAAAAAAAAAATAATAAAAAATATCTTCCTCTTGTTGCGGAGTAACAGCCTAAGCAGTGAGGTCTAGACGTCCCTCTCCCCAGACACTTCCTCCAGCTCTTCCGCGGCGACACCGAGGCGCTCCCAGACCAGCCGAGAGACATGGTTCCTCCATTATGTTCTGGCTCAGCGCCGGGGTCTCTTCTCAGTTAGACATGCCTGAAACACCACACCAGGGAGGCGTTCGGGACACGTTCTAATCAGATGCCCAAACCACCTCAACTGGCTCCTCTCAACGTGGAGGAGCAGTGGTTCTCCTCCAACCTCCTCCCGGATGGCTAAGCTTCTCACCTTATCTCTAAGCAAAAAAACATTAAGGCTCGTCTCAATTTTGCCAGGAAACATCTTGAGGCTGTCCCGTTACATCTGGCATGAAAATAACCCTACATTTCAGAAAAGGAACATCATACCAACAGTAAAATTAGATGGTGGTAGTGTGAGGGTCTGGGGCTGTTTTGCTGCTTCAGGACCTGGAAGACTTGATGAGATAAATAGAACCATGAATTCTGCTGTCTACCAAAACAATCTAAAAGGAGAATGTCTGGCCATCTGTTCATGATGAGCTCAAGCTGAAATGAACTTGGGTTCTGCAGCAGGACAAAGATCCCATACAGACCAGCAAGTCCACCTCTGGATGGCTGAAGAAAAAAAGCCTTTGGAGTGGCCTAGTCAAAGTCCTATTGAGACCTTAAAAGGGCAGTTTAGGCTTGAAAACCAATGCTACAACATGGCTGAATCACAACCATTCCGCAAAGATGAGCAGGCCAAAATTCCTCCACAGGGCTGTAAAAGACTCACCGCAAGTTATCGCAAACTCTTGATTGCAGTTGTTGCTGCTAAGGGTGGTCCAACCATTTATTAGGTTTAGGGGCAATCACTTTTTCACACATGCCGTGTAGGATTGTATTTTTTTTTTTCTTAAGGTACATTAGTTGTACATGTCACCAAAACACATCAGACCCTAAAAGGAAAATGAAACCCAAATTGATCAAAAGATTTCATAGGATTTACATCTGTATGCACAACACTATTTTTATTACAACCTTTATGGTCATATAAATCCTCCACAGGGTGGCGCCATTGTACTGCGAAAGGTGCGGTGTGCGTGATGTACACGCACATTCATATATTTTATTTATATACATGTGTGTATATATATATATATAGAGAGAGAGAGAGAGCGAGAGATTGGGTTGGCCATGACAAAATCTTGATCTTGTCCTTCGTCCGTGCCTTGATTGACCTAGCTGTGTGGGACAGAGCACTGTCCTGCTGAAAAACCAAATCCTTAGTCAGAGGAACATCATCGGATCAGAAGGAAGCAAGTTTTTTTGCAGAATAACTTTGTACATGGTTTCATGCCTTCACAGAGACCAATCTGCTCATTTCCAGCCTTGATGGCACCCCTAGACCATCAGCAATTTTCCAAATTTTACAGTGGGAGCAAGCCTCTCCAGGTTTCCCTATAACCATTAGACGACCAGGTGTTTGGTAAAGTAGAAAATTGACTCATAAGGGAATATACACCTACTGCAGTCCTCTCTGGTCCGGTCCTTTGCGTCTATTGCAAACTTAAGTCATGCTTTTCTTTACTGACAAAGGGCTTTTTTCTAGCTTTCCACAACTTGAGGCCTTTCCCTAGGAGATAAAGAGGAAGTGCTGAAGTAAAGAGGTGACATAAAGAAAAAATTGATGGAAAGGAAGTGATGGCATAAAGAGAAAATTGATAGAGAAGAAGTGATGGCATAAAGAGAAAATGGATAAAGAGGACATGATGAAGTAACAAGGAAGAGGAGTCACAGGATTGTACACAATAAAACAGCGAGAGGACCAGGGCCACCTGAGACAAACGCTCAGAGAATAAGCTGGAAGTTCATTTTCATGCGACATTCAAAAAAATTAATGCAAATGTACAATAATAAAAGGTTTAGATAGCTGTCGTGTTCCACAATCACCAAGAAGACACCGACATTCCACGCAGAGCTGTAAACATGTCGTCTCCAAGTCCGGGTAAAAGAAGGATGGATACCGACGTGGTGAAGCTCATTGAGAGTAAACATGAAGTCACGATTCTGAGTGGACTTAATGAATTTGTAGTGAAGTTTTATGGACCACAAGGAACACCATATGAGGGAGGTGTATGGAAAGTGCGAGTTGATCTTCCAGACAAATACCCCTTCAAATCACCATCTATAGGATTCATGAATAAGATCTTTCATCCAAACATTGATGAAGCATCTGGGACTGTGTGCTTAGATGTGATAAATCAGACATGGACTGCTCTGTATGACCTCACCAATATATTTGAGTCATTTTTGCCACAGCTCCTTGCATACCCCAATCCCACTGATCCCCTGAACGGAGATGCCGCCACCATGTACTTACACCGGCCAGAAGAATACAAACAGACAATCACAGAATACATTCAGAAATATGCAACAGAGGAGGCTCTGAAGGAGCAGGAGGAGGGTGCGGGTGACTCTTCATCAGAAAGCTCTATGTCTGATTTCTCTGAAGATGAGGTACAGGATATGGAGTTGTAGTGAACCTGCAACTCTTCTTTATTCCAGAGACTATAATTACGTAAACATGATACGCAGGCTATAAAACTCATATTTTAAACAAGGCCACTTTTAGATTATGACTCTTCTTTTTCTTATGACCACTAAAATCTGAGTTTTTATGGTTATACCACTGATAAGGGTTACCGTCTTTTATGTGACATCTCCACCCTGAAACGGCACATGCACCGTCACCTTCCTGACGTTTTACAGTCCTTCAGGAGTTCCAATGGTACATTATCCCCTTTTTGGAAGGTCTGTTCAGATTGGAGAAAAAAGTCTGATATCGGTGATGCAGGACATTTTGAAAGTTGAACGATATATTAAATACCAGAGCTACACGATTCAGTTCAAACTCTTTCTTGTTTGGCAGTGTGGTCTTTGACGTTGAGCACAATTAGATAGGATGGTGCATCTGTGCTGGCTGTGCAGTTTCTCAAATTGGGCATAAATGAAAGGTTTTAACAGTGTAGGCATATAAATATTTTGCTGTTTATTTAAACGGTCTGCATAAAGACTGGACTGGAAGCAAGTTATTTCTAATAGTGGGAGGGGGAGCATATATACATCTGAGATATAATAATCACCAAAAATGAAATTTAAATCTCAATTATTATCCACAGCCCAATCTCCAGGAGGAGCGTCTTCAGTAGGTCGGCGTGGTTGGATGTGTTTGGTTGGTATATTGTCATCTAATTATTTCTCAGCTTGGTCTTTGTTACTCCTGATTTCAGTCATTTAACAGATTTGAAGTTAAGTTCAATAAAAAAAAGAATTCTGGAAAATCTTTTTCTGGAATGTGGGGCTGATCCCTAAAGGAGAACATAAGCATGGAATTATAAATATCAGAGTCTATCTTCAGAGCTGTTTATGTTAGTCTGTAATAAAAGCTTATGGATTTCTAATAAGAGACAAAGTTACTGATGAAACAATTGAAAGAAAGAGTGTCACCTTTCCGCTTGCAACAATGGATGTGACATTTACCTAAAATTATAATGAGCTTAACGGTATCGGAGATGTTAATGTCCAAAGTGTCCACGTAATAAATGAATATGTAGTAAGAAAACATAGAGATATTATCTATTTTTAAAGAAAGCCAACTATGAATATCTGACCAAAACAGACTTACATGAGGACAATAGAAAAGGATGTGATCAATAGTTTCAGCTTTAATTAGCTTTAGGTGGAATAGAGCAAGATTAACAAAAGGTGAGTGACTTTCTTTAACGAAGACCCTTTAGTATCCTTGCCCCCTTTTGTTTATTTTTTTGCCACATGCATGTGGTGTAATATATTTGTGTATGTGTTGTGACTGAATCAATGTGTGTGATATGATTTTGTGGGACTTATCCTAATTGGACGTTAATGAGACTGAGCATTTCGTTCAATAAAATGTTTATATGAATTTGGAAAGTGATTTTAATCATCATTTTTCAGTAAATGTCGATTTGCTTCATTTTTAAATTCTCTGTGGTTTATTGGCTCTCACTAGGCCAGAAGAAACAGTCTGGCACTTGTGTTCGCAGCAACTACACGCCGCGCACTTTGTTTACTCCAGGGACCAGCTGATCGCCCTGAAGCCGGCCGGACTAGTGGACAGAACCTCTGACTTACCGACTGAAATCTGGAGGAAAACACACCGGGGATGCAGAGGAGCGGGACAGAAGAAGAGAACGAGTTAGAGGTCTAGTGGGTGCCCAGTATTCCAATTCTCTTCTAACGCTCCATTTCCCACTACTGGGCTCGTTCCAACATTAAAAACACCGACATGTGCAGTGATCAGACCAACATTTATTTATCAAACCTCTGATTAAAAAACCCGACCTCGACCCATATCAGCTGTCCAACTGTAGACCAATATCAAACCTCCCTTTTATCTCCAAAATCTTAGAAAAAGCTGTAGCGCAGCAGTTATGTTCATATCTTTGTAGGAATAACATTCATGAAATGTACCAGTCAGGTTTTAGGCCCCATCATAGCATAGAGACGGCACTCGTTAAGGTGATAAATGATTTACTGGTAGCCTCAGACTACGGCTGTGTCTCTCTGCTTGTGTTACTCGACCTTAGTGCTGCCTTTGACACTATTGATCATACAATTCTCCTTAGATTAGAAAATGTTGTTGGAGTTCAAGACTCCCTACTGGTTTAAATCCTATTTAACTGACCGTTATCAGTTTGTAGGTGTAATTGCAGATTCCTCTATGCGTTATAATGTTAAGTTTGGAGTTCCACAAGGTTCTGTCCTAGGCCCGCTGCTTTTTTCCTATACCTGCTCCCTTTGGGTAATATTATTTGAGAACATGGTATTAGCTTTCATTGTTACGCCGATGATACACAGTTGTATATTTCAGCAAGGCCAGATGAGAAACACCAGATTAATAAAGTTTGTCGCCACAGGCTTGCTCATTAGGATGTGTAGGGCTTTGTGTAGGGGATCGTAGAAAATTTTTTTAAATCCTCCCTAAATTACTTTTACTGTGTGAAGCTGCTTTGTGACAATGTCAATTGTAAAAAGCGCTATACAAATAAAATTGAATTGAATTGAGTAGGTCTATATCTGAACCAATGCCTAAGCCCAGGCCCATGTACAAATCTAAATCAGTGCCTGAATCCAGACCTAGTGTCCACATTATGGTACCCAGCGCTATGTGTCTTTATTTTGGCTCTGCAAATGGGTCCAGCTTGCCTCATTCCCTCGTGAAATGTAAAATCTGTGTTTTTGTTGAGGTACAAATGCTACTACTGAGATTCCAGTGATTCTGATGATTCTGCTCTCTGAATCATGTGATCCATCCTGATGTGCTACTGCTGGTTGGAGTTCTGATCTTAGAAGCCCCTCACTCCTACTGATTGTGATCGATATGGACATAAATATCCACTCAGAAACTGTGAAGATGAGTTTTCACTGCTGGTGATATAAACTTTTTTAGTGAAATGATTTAGGACTACAATTCCCATTACCGTTATAAGATACTATGTATGTGCAGTGGTGGCTAAGTTGCACTACATGCAGTGGTGGTTCAGATGAATTATGTTGTTACGGCAATGGGTAACTGATCTGCATATCAGGGGTTCAAGTGTCCGTACCACCACTGTTGGGCCCTTGTGCAGGGACCTTAACTCTTCACATCTGTATATTTGTACATGTTACTTCTGTATATTTGCTGTTCTGTATAGCATTATAGAACATCTGTAAATCTATCACATTTCATCAGTATATTGTTATCTGTAAATTAATGCTAATTTATTCCCACCTTTTACACTGCTCTTATTTGTATCTGTACATAACTGCTCCTAACTGCCCATACTACATAAACTGTATAAATTGCACTTGCTGCTCTCTGCACTTCTGATTAGACGCTTAACTGTATTTCGTTACTCTGTATTTATACATGTATAATGACAATAGAGTTGAATCTAATCTAATCTAATCTAAATAAATAAATAAATAAATAAATACAATGTGTCAGCTAATTTTCCTGCTTCTTTCTGTGGTGACTAAAATCTATATCTGCATTAGCGAAGATTTATAACGTAATACCCAATATCTGCTAACAATATTCATGAGTGGGTGGCGCGGTGGCGTAGTGGCGTAGTGTTTAGCACGTCCGCCTCACAGCAAGAAGGCCCTGGGTTCGATTCCCAGCTCGAGCGTTTCTGTGTGGAGTTTGCATGTTCTCCCCGTGCTCGCGTGGGTTTCCTCCGGGTACTCCGGTTTCCTCCCACAG
>JBCNYG010000006.1:105854-119925 GCA_039654305.1 Porochilus rendahli | reverse complement strand
CCACACCCAGTACTGAGCCTCATTTTGACTTGTTTTAAGGATGTTACATCAAAGTGGGATCAGCCTGTAGTGTGTAATTTTCAGTGTGACTCCAAGTCCAGACCTCCAGGGGTTAATAAATTAGATTTCTACTAATAATTTTTGTGTGATTTTGTTGTCAACACATTCAACTCTGTAAAGAACAAAGTAATTAATAATAATATTTCATTCATTCAGATCCAGGATGTGTTATTTTAGTGTTCCCTGTATTTTTGAGCAGTGTATATTGTAATGAGAAGAAAAGTTATAACAGATCACCATATTCAGTTCAATTGTTTTTGTATCACTTGACACACAACACACAGCTGTAAAGAGTGAAATCAAATTTGGTAAATAAATGAAACTTATAATTTTTGACATTTACCTCTATTAACCATATTCCTAATGAGAAGCCCACGGCGACGGTGGAAGGAAAAACTCCCTCAGTTGACACAGGTAAGAAACCTTGAGAGGAACCTGGCTCAGGAGGGAAACCTGTCCTCATTTGGGTGAAACCATAAAATACAAACCATCCAGCAGAAATGTCACTATATAGATTAAAATGATGTCTAGTATCTTATAACCCAGCAGGAGCACAACAGGATGGATAAGGTGGCCTGGGCTTGAACTCTGGACCCTACTGTTGTGAAGTAAGCAGAACTGTGCTACCACTCAACCCTGTCCATACAGTCATGGAAGCAAATGAAATAAACCATGACCAGAAGAACTGAAATTAACTGACCTTGATTAGGTTTCTTCAAGACCATCTTCCTTTGCCAAGAGCCCACAGACTGAAGTACTAATTCTTTTTTTACGTCATCACCACCAGCAACATCACAACCAATCACAACGCTTTAATTCGATGGTTTCAATTCCCACAAGTTGGCAAAAGATTATAGTTAACGTCAGCAGGTCTTCAGGGGATATACAGTAGCATAACCCTAGAGACTACAAGATGAGTTAAACCATGGCCAGACGTGGATAATTTAATTACATTGTGTAAACACTCGAATTTACACTCCTGGCCAAAAAAAATTAGCCATGTCTGTATTTTCCAAAATATTAGTAATTATTAACTATAGCATAAATATATTGAATAAGTATATTCATAAGTGTTTATGTACATAAAATAAGTGCAAATTCTATTAAATAGTCAATATGGAATTGCTTTCCCTTAAGATTTTTGCAAACATTCAAGTCTCTTGTTCGACTCGCTGAAAGTTCTTTCATCCTGAAATATCCAAATGCATCCAATCGTACTTGACAGCCTCCCAAAGTTCAACGGTGTTACTAAACCTTCGTCCAAATAATAGATGTTGGATGTATGCCCGAATGTTCTCTACTGGGTTAAAATCTGGACTCCGAACAGGAGCTCAGCTTCAGACAGTTATGGCGATTTTCACCGTAACTCTGTTACCACGGCACCAACTCTCATCAATAATACAGCCATGGAGAGATAGTAAGCCAGTACAAGGCAGTGGTGGCTCTGTGGTCAAGTCTCAGGATGACTGTGCCAAAGGCTGGCGGTTCAAGCCCCAATACCACCAATCTACCACTGTTGGGCCCCTATGCAAGGCCCTTGACCCCCATCTGCTCAGCTGAATAAATTAGGTTTTAAAAATGCAAGATTTCTTGCAATTAAAAAAAAAATCTGTTGGTTTCGTACCACAAGTGTGACAAACAAAACATTAATTCATTTATTCATTCATTCTTTTTATGAACTGCAGTGTGCTAGGTTCATGGAAAGGCTGGAGCCTCAGTGAAGGCAGGGTACACCTTAAATGGATTGCAAATCAATTGCAAAGATAAAGTCATAAAGAGATTTAAAGGTTTAACCTGAAATTTAAACTAACACGTCTTGGTGTACAGAAATGTTCCAAAATGTCTTCTGCTATTTTTTCCCTGAAAACATTGTGTACTAGAAAAGCACCCGGAGAGCGCAGATCTCATTCATTGTATCTTTCTGACCCATCCTGAAAATTTCATCAAAATCCGTTGATAAATGTTTGAATAAAGTTGCTACCAGGCAGACAAACAAACATACAAAAATACATATTGTCTTCAAGGAATAAAAATGTTTCTCTTACCCCAACAGAAAGAAGAGTCCATTGTTGGCATGGCTAAGGTCCTTCGTTATCTTCCTGGCCTTGGTCCAGCACCGCTTGCTGTATATAGTGTCCAGGTCGGGAAGCTCCATACGGATAGTACGCTCTGCTGATCGCACCACCCTCTGGAGAGCTCGCCTGTCCTGTTTGGTGCTGTTTCCAAACCGGGCTGTAATATTTCCCATCAGGATGCTCTCAATGGTGCAGGTGTAGAAAGTCCTCGGCACCCTTGAGGGCAGTTTAAAGTCCTTCAGGCGTCTGAGATGAAAGAGACGCTGTCGGCCCTTCTTCACCGCGGTGTTAACATGACAGGTACTACGTGATGTAAATACCGAGTTACCGGAAACTTTCCACTCTCTCCACTGGGGTCCTGTTGATGTTCAGGGGCTGGAAATTCCTCTCCTGCTTAGTACTAAAGTCCACTATCAGCTCCTTTATCTTGCTGACATTTAGAAGGAGGTTGTTGTCCTGGCACCATAGTTCCAGGTTTTTGACCTCCTCTGGGTAGGCCGCCTCATCATCGCTAGAGATCAGGCCCACCACCACAGTATCGTCCACAAAATTACTAATGCTGACAGAGCTGGAAGTGGCCACACAGTCAAAGGTATACAGAGAGTACAGCACGGGGCTCAAAACACAGCCCTGGGGGGCTCCACTGCTGAGGGTGAGTGAGGTTGAGACATGGTTGCCCAACTGTTCTGCCTGTGGTCTGTCTGTCAGGAAGTTGGAGATCCAGCGACACAGGGATGGGCTGAGGCCTAGAATCTCCAACTTACTGATGAGTATGGAGGGGATTATGGTGTTAAATGCTGAACTGTAGTCAACAAACAGTATTTTGACATAATTCCTCTTTCTGCTGTACAGATGGCTCATGACTACATGATGGTGTGCGATGGCGTCCTCAGTAGATTGGTTCAGGAAGGTGCACAAACTGTAGCGAGTCCAGGGTGACCTGTAGGAAAGAGGTGATGAAGTCTCTAATTAATCCTTCAAAGCACTTCATCACTACTGAGGTGAGGGCCACAGGGCGGAAGTCACTCTGGCAGGCGGGCTGGAGTTTCTTGATGACCGGAACAATGGTGGACCGTTTGGAGCACGTCAGGATTACAGACTGACCCAGGGAGAGGTTAAATATCTCACTGAACACTGCAGCAAGCTGGTCAGCACAGGCCTTTAGGACCCGACCCGTGATGCCATCTGGTCCATCTTTCCTTGTATTCACTTTCCTGAATGCCTTTCTTATGTCGTGCTTCGAGATGATGAACACTTTTAGCTTTTCAGTGAGCTCCATGAGTGTGCTGCCCATAGCGATGTTATCACTGCTAACGGTGTTAGCGCTGAGAGCTGCAGTGTTGAAGTGAGCATAAAACGTATTTATGTCATCTACCAGAGAATGCGTCTGCATTCACCGATCTGGAAGATGGTATTTTGTAGTCTGTCATAGCTTAATCCCTGCCACAGCCTCCTAGACCCACTCTGTTGAAACTGTGACTCTAGTTTCCGTCCATAACGCTGATTCGGTGCTGCACATTTGAGGTTGCATCCCAGTTCTGAGTCTGGTGCTGTGTGTTTCATGCAGCTCGCATAAAGCAGTGTCCGTTTCCGCCTGAAGTGGATTATAAACAGCGCTGACTATGACCAATGTAAATTCCTGAGCAAGATAAAAACAATGCTTGTGATATTGCACCAGCTACCGTTCACCATTAAGCACAACCCAGAAGAACACGGCCAGCTGGATGGAGTGGCCCAGCACCGCTGGGCTCAGCCATGTCTCGGTGAAGCAGAGGAGGTTGCAGTCCCAGAGACGCCACTTCGGTTCTCGTCCTTTGTTCTCCCTTAGGATCTCATTTGGCTAGCTTGGATCCGGGGTTAAAAACATTGAATTGTGAGTATATTGTACACAAATAGAAATAAGAGTATCTCTATTGTAACAAATGCACTCCATTTTGAAGAATTTGATGGTTTCTGAATTAGACATTATCCTGGAAAACCAAAAACAAAGAAAATCAAGAAAAAAGTTGTAGGAGCAGTCGTGACGGAAGCCCACCTCACCGGCGCAGGAAGTATAGTCCAACAGGTCTTTGGAGACCTACAACTCTTTCATCAGTGGATGGGTGCAAGAAGTAACACCAAAATCTTACCGAAATGAAATGTTTTTTTCGTGCTGAGATGGGCACCAGCCTCCCCCTGACCCTAATTATAATATAAAAAATATTACTAAAAACTGGGATTAAGCAGTTCAGAAAATGAATGAATGGTCCGTCTGCAAATGAACCCTGGGTTTTAATAATTACCAGAACTCAATAAAACCTCCTATCTTTTCCATCTCCACATGATTAGAACAAGCTATTGCGGCAACACAACAATTGGCACAGTGGCTTTGTCTTTGTTTCCGGGTTGTAACAGGTATTGAAATCCATCTATTGGTAGATATTCCATACGGCCCACCATACTTAAGAGAAATTGGTGTAGCATCGGTCTGTTTTTGTTGTGTTATGATCATTGTGTCCGTCTGTTCATCTGTGTACACGTGGGACCCGTACTGCTGTTTCTCATTGCGGTATATAAAAATGGGAATGAATGTCTGAGTGATAGCAATTTCTTCTACTCCCCCCCCACCCAAAAAAAAGTGTTACTTGTTTTAAGCTATAAGATCAAATAAATATAAAAATAAAATTCTTAGTAAAATAAAAGACTATTTTAATAAGAGAAACATAACTCTATGTGCAATATGCACATATCTTCGTTTTTTTTAACTGGTAAAATTAACTATTACTGCCACGCAATGTATTACTCATTTGAATAGAAAGGACTTTTAACCCAATCACACTGAGGAAGTGCGTGTAACATTTACGAAAGTTAATCAACTCTGCAGACTCACATCTCTGTACCCTGTGGCGATACTTGGTTTGCATTAAATAAATCACATCTTAACAGCTTAACACTTTTACACAATATCAAATATTCACCACTAATCTAATTTCATACACGAGACTGTTTACATTTCTAATCCAACACACACACACTCAAGTACTTACTGAAGATTCAAAATAAATTAATTTCACCTCACCTCAAAAGATAGTGTGAGAAATAAAATGTTTTATTTCCAGTTCACAGATTTCAACACTGACACAAACCACAGCAAATATTTCATAATCATACTGTGTGTGTGTGCGTGTGTTGTAGTAATTTGTACATTTCGGAAGTATAAAACAATTCATGTTGGAAAGCAACACTTGAAGTATTATAGTAATAATCATCATCATCATCATCATTATGAAAGAGTGATTACATTTTTGTGTTCAATTAGCACGATGTTGTGGAGTGGTGTCACTGCATCTCCTCTCCACATTGAAAGCGTATGAAGTCGAGAACCCGTGCGTTCTGCAGAGTGAGGTACTGTCCCACTGTGTAGTGGGGTTCCAACAGGAAGCTCTGAGGCAAGAGGCGCGTCTCCGATTCTCCACATGAGACGTCCCCGATGTCCCCCAGGCTCAGAGGCGCCTCCCCCACGATGTGCTGTCCCAGTTTTTTACCCAGTACCTCCTCCTGCCCCTCAGGTCCACCCTGGAACACTACCAAGGCTCCATAGCGCCCCATCGGCATGCTGCTCTGCCCCAATATCGCCCCATGTATATACGACCCCACACACCAGTCAGCTGGTACACCTACGGACACTGCCCGCCTCACTGAAATATTCTCACCCAGACGTCCTGAGAAGGAGGGAGTAGAGAGAGAGAGAGAGAAAGAAAGAGAGAGAGAGAGAGAGAGAGAGAGAAGGAGGGGTACAGTTTTATTAAAATTGTAAATAAAAGATTTTTAAATGTTAAACATGTTATGAGAATTAATCATAGTTGTTCAGTAAAGTGCAAAATTTACCATCATAACTTTTTCTATTGATTATATAGTAATTATATAATATAATAATTTACACAAATATAATAATAATAATGGTAAAGGCCAGTGCTTATCCCCGGTTTCTGTAGCGTGAAGCGACTAGGAGCTCAACTCCATCACAAGTTACCTTCCCAGTATTTTTACTGGTGAGAGGCATGTAAAAGAACCATTGCTAACTGTAGTAAAGACTGCGATGGCCTGGTGAGCTGTCCAGGGTGTACGCTGCCCTCGCCTAGTTTCATCTGACATGGGTGTGGGTCCTCCCTGCAACCCTAATTAGAATTAAACGGTTCAGAAAACGAATAGACGATATGTTGTCGTAGCGTTTTATGACACCTTTGGACAAGGGTTACCGGGGTCCCCTCAGAGAGCCTGGTTGTCAGGCCCTGCCCAAAATAAAACATGGCGCAGTGTAAGATGGGTGGCAGCCGAAGAACTTGGTTCTGCCGGACCAATCCTCGGTTATCGAACTCTAGCTTTTGGGACATGGAATGTCACCTCTCTGGCAGGGAAGGAGCCTGAGCTAGTGCGTGGGGTTGAGAGATACCGTCCAGACATCGAGCCACCCAGAGGGGCTGGACCTGATTTCATTCTGGAGTTGCACAAGCCAGTGTGAGCATCCTTGTTGCCCCCCTGTCTCAATGCCCACATGCAGGGGTTCTCCTCGGTTGATGAAAGGGTAGCCTCCCTCCACTCCAGGTGGGGGACCGGGTCCTGACTCTTGTTTTTTTTTTGCTTATGCACTAAATGACAGTTCAAAGCACCCACCCTTTTTGGATTCCCTAGGAGGTGTGCTAGAGAGTGCTCCCCCGGGCGCTCCTTTGCCATCCAGGGAGACTTCTACGCTCATGTGGGCAACAACAGTGTGACCTGGAAGGGTGTGACTGGTAGGTACGGCCTCTCTGATCTGAACACAAATGGTGTTTCGTTGTTGGACTTCTGTGCTCATCACGATTTGTCCAACACGGACACATTGTCTGAACAAAATAAGCTGCAGCTCGGGCTGTCGCTGATGCAAAATCTCTGGTGTGGGAGGAGTTTAGTGAGGGCCTGGAAGGAGATGGTCTTGAAGATGTTCTGGACCACCATTCGGCCCCTTAGGAGGGGGAAGCAGTGCACCACAAATACTGTTGTAATGTTGTATAAAGTGGACCATCACGTCCTCTGTGTAAGAGAAAGAGCTTAGGTTTTCAGGAGGGGGATCTGTCAATCACTGGGGTGGCGGTCGGTCACAGGTGTGGACGAGAACCTCCCTAAATTACCCAGGGCTCTGGATGTTGTAGGACTGTCCTGGTTGACACGTCTACGCTAAAATTTTTTAGTTTTTGTCCCGGTCGCAACACTCTAAAACAAGCTCTACACATTCCACAGGATCTTGGAGGGGGTGTGGAAGTTTGCTCAACCTGTGCACATGTGTTTTGTGGACTTGGAGAAGGCTTTCGAGTCCCTCATGATTTGGCTTGAGGAATATGGCATACAGGACCCGGTTCTGTTCATAATTTTTATGGCATCGAGGGGTTCTGGTTTGTTGGCCATGAGATCTCATCCCTGCTTTTTGCAGACGTCCTTTTGGCTTCATCAAGCCGGGACCTCCAGCTCCCGTTGGAGCAATTCACAGCTGAGTGTGAAGCGGCCGGGATGACAATCAGCACCTTCAAGTCCGAAGCCATGGTTCTTAGCCAGAAAAGGGTGGAAATTTTTTACATATACATTTCATATACATTATATATTTTATTTTTTTGTATCCTATATTTTGTTATATTTTATTTTATTTTATTATTTCTACCCCCCCCCCCTCTAAATTTAAAATCCTTTAAAGTTCTAGTTATTGTTCTTTTTGTTCTTGTTGATTGTTTAACAGTGTATTCTTTACATCTCGGACGGTCGTACTAAGCATTCCACTGCATATTGTACCGTGTATAATTTGTACGTGACAAATAAAAATTTGAATATGAATTTGAATGCACTCTCCAGGTCTGGAATGAGGTCCTGCCCCAAATGGAGGAGTTCACGTATCACGGGGTCTTGTTCACGACCGATCGAAAGGCGGATCGGTGCAGGCGGATCGCTGCTGTAAAGCAGAGCTTGTACCATTCCGTCGTGGTTCTCGATTTACATTTCTACCCTCACCTGTGGTCACAAGCTTTTGGGTAGTGACTGAAAGAACATGATCACGAATACAAGCGGCTAAAATGAGCTTCCTTCGCAGGGTGGCCGGGCTCTCCCTCAGAAGCTTCATCATCTGGGAGTAGCTCAGAGGAGAACTGTTGCGACTCCAGGTTGAGAAGAGCCAGGTGAGGGGGCTTAGGCATCTGATTAGAAGGCTTCCATGGTCCCTGGTGTGGTGTTTCGGGCATAACCAACCGGAAAGAGACCCCGGGGTCGACCCAGAACATGCTGGAGGGACTCTTGGCTGGTCTGGGAATGCCTCGGTGTCCCCCCCCCGGTACAGCTGGAGGAAGTGGCTGGAGTGAGGGACGTAATGTTGCAAGCAGAGAGATAAACAAACCAACGCCAGTAAAGACATAACCTCCTTAGCGTAGGTAATAATCATAATGAGCTCATGCAGAATTACATGTGCAGATGCGACTGTATGGAATGAAACATCAGTGCAGGTATCACCCACTTGCATAACGACAGAGAGAAATAAAAAATAAATAAAGTAGACTTATTGATAATACACTGAAACCCAAAATAGAGAGTCTCATACACCACCAGTCAGACTCACAAAAAAAGAATCACATCGAACACAGGTAACAGGTGCACTTTCCCTGTGCAAAACGAAACCCAACATGAACTCATTAAAGTAATATGATAAATAAAATAATCAAGTAATAACAATAGAGATATCCATCAGTAGCTCTGCCTTCACACAGTGTATTAATCCATATATTATAAAAAATAAATATCATCTGATTCTGCATTTACCAATAGTGAGTGCCAGCTGGTCTGCGACAGAGGAACCTTCTGGAACAGCAAGATTACAGACGTCCTCAGCAGATATCACACGCTGTAAACACACACACACGTGCACCGGGCGCACACGCACGCACGCACGCACGCACGCACACGCACACACACGCACACGCACGCACACACACGCACTTTAAGGGCATTTTCACAGTCTCTTAGAGCAATCAGTCCCAAAAATAAAGGTTTTAATTTGTTAGTTTTTTTAAGTAGAAATTTTCTTAAATGTTCATCTGGTTCAGAGTTTTTCTCTACAGTTACAAACCTATATGTACTTTATAAAAAGTGCATCTGATTGAAAAAAGATCAAAATGTTTCTTATGATCACAAGAGATAGAAAAGTAGGAGTGGACATTTGGACGGACACTTCCGATTCAGATCCGCCCTGTGAACAAATCAGGTGCATTTAGTGCATGATTTAGTTAAACGACTAAAATGTGCTACTCATTTTAAAGTAAACCTTTTTATGAGAAACATCCTCCTTTCAAAATTATTTCAGTTGGAATCCTGAGAATTTTTCAAGTGGGAAACTCAAATGTTTCCAAAATGTATCTTCTGTGTATATTTTCAAAAAAAGCTGATAGTTTTTGTTCATTATTTTTTATGTGAAGGTACTCCATACTACTGTGTATTGATTCGTAGATGAAATTTTAAGTAATATCTACAGATTTTGGAACAATAACCCTCTTTTTATATATCTCCAGTGCTCTAGAAGACTATCTTATGTTAGTAAAGATGAAGAGCTTCGAGTTCGAGTGAACCTTCACGTATCCGCTCTGCGCTCTGCTCTGGTGATGTTCCATCGTAGCAAAGGTAACGTCCTGCACCAGCTTCTGAAAAGTCTCATTCCTTGCCACAAAATCAGTCTCACAGTTCACCTATGTACACACACACACACACACACACACACACACACACACAGAGAGAACCCAGTATATCCATTTACGGTCAGTCTGATAAAGTAACTGGGATTACACTCACTATCCAAATCTGTGAGTGTGTGCGTGTGCGCGAGTGTGTGTGCGCGAGCGTGTGTGCGCAAGCGTGTGTGCGCAAGCGTGTGTGCGCAAGCGTGTGTGCGCGAGTGTGTGTTACCTCCACCATTACAGCTGCGTTTTCCTTCTTCAGCAGAGCGATGAGGCCTTCACAGGTTCTGCGGTTCTCTAATTTACTCGCTTTACTCCAACCTTCCTTCTGAGCCTGATCATGGAGCCAATGTTCTGCCTGAACACACACACACACACACACCATTACAACTAAACAGCATAACAATCAGAGTAAATATTAAAACTCAACAAAAAACACTTGCACAAAAACACACACAAAAGAAACAAACCCACAAACACGAACAAAAAGAAAAACACAAAAAACAAACATGCCCACACAGAGCGGTGTGTTTTCCCCCTTCCTCGTTTCTTATTTTTTGTATGTTTGTCACACTAAAATGATTCAGATCATCAAACATATTTAAACATTTGTCAAAGATGACAGAAACACAAAATACAGTTTTGAAATGAAGGTTTTTACTATTAAGGAAGAAAAACATTTGAGACCTTCACGGCTCGCGTGAGAGAAATATTGCCCCGCACGTTAAAGCATATCTGTGGTTCATCAGCTGAGTTCAATTTAAACGTGAAAGACCCGCTGCAAGATATCGCAAAAACCTAATTGCAGTTGTTGCTGCTAAGGGCGGCCCAACCAGTCACTAGGTTTAGGGGGCAATCACTTTTTCACACGGGGCCATGTAGGACTGGATATTTTTTTCTCCCTTAATAATAAAAACCTTCATTTCAAAACTGCATTTTGTGTTTATTTGTGTCATCTTTGACTAATATTTAAATTTATTTGATGACACAAACAACCCAACAACACACAAACACACTAAACAGAAAAACACACACAGAGACACGCCCCTACCCGTGTGATGTCATTGTTGAACTTCTCCAGTGCTTTCTTACAGTTGATGAAGGTGTATCCTGTGCTCTTGCGCAGTTTAAGCAGCAGAGATTTATCAGCAGAGAACATCGAGCGACCTGAATGTATACACTCCACACATCCCGCTAACCTCACCTGAACACACACACACACACACACTAGTGCATTACTTACAGAGGAATTTCTCAGTATAAATAAATCAGTATATTTATAGAATATTTTTCAATCATTCATTTTCTAAACTGCTTAATCCTAATTAGGGTCACGGGGAGGCTGGTGCCCATCTCAGCCGACTCTGGGTGAGGGCAGAGTACACCCTGAACAGCTCACCAGGCCATCGCAGGTAGAATATTATAAAGGTGTAAATATTTCATGAATTATATTTTTATTTATGAATATACTTTACCAGTTTGAGTTAAACAACGGGATGTGAATTTAATTTCACTGTAACTGTGAACTTTAGAGCTAATTTTTGTAAGAATCACTCAGTAAAGCATGGGGTGATACATCACTTCCTCTGATTCCTATCAATTTTTGGTGGGGAAGAAATACTGTAAAAAACAGACATTTTTATTTCTAAAGCCCTTCAGAAATAAACGTACGGCCCTCTTAAGGGGAAGGGTCTCAAGGGCCAAAATTACAAAAAAAATTTAATAATTGTTGGTTGACTTTGATCATCTCCATGCGTCCTCATTCAGCCTCCATGATTTCATGGTGTATAAATGTATCAGGTATCAGGAGCCTTTCAACAAAGTTGAATCAAAGCATTTTTAAGGTTGAATAAGGGCAACACCTATAGCCTCAAATCACGACTTTTTGGGCTGCATTCGGGGACCTCCAACAGCTTACAGTCTGATGAAGCCTGGTTCATTCATGTATATTTGGACATGTGGGGACCGTTCTTTTTTAAATACTCATGAATGACGGTGGCTTAACTTGAATGCTTTTGGATAAAGGTGCTTTTTCTGGCGAAAATTTAATTCTTTTATTATCTTTCTCTATATCTATAATTTCCAAGATTATATCAGAAAGGCTTTTTTTGCATCATTAACCCTTTATGGGCCAGAGTTCCAGGTAGTGGACTTTTTGAAATTATCCACATAGAAAATAATTTTTTTAAGACTCTACCTGATACGGGGTAAAACAAATAAAATGAAGCAGATTTGTGATGAGGAGTCAAAAAAATAACGTTTTGTGCATGTGAAGCTTCTGAAAATAAACACCTTTTTTAAATTACCTGTATATGCCATTAATTTTGCTTGAACTGATAGAAAATGATTTTTACAATTATTTTTCAATTCAGCCTTTGATTTGCACCAAAAAAGAGAAAATATTATATAATATTATTAAACAATAAAAAGTTTTTTTTAAGAAGACTTTTCTACGCTAAATATTTTTTAATGCTCTGAAATATACCCAAGAATCATTTAATAACAGGCATTATTGCAATATGTGCTAATTTGGTTGTTTTTGGGACACTTGGGACTTTTTTTGGTAACCAAGGCGATGGCACATTTGATTTCTGTCAGTTTGTCAGAAAAGTCTCAGGTATAAGAGGGAAACATTTTGTCAGTAATATTTAGTAAAATAAATATTTTCCAGTTTCTGATTTATTTCATTTTTAATACTGAATATATTCATATGGCACGAAATGATGTGAAATACTGACAGGAATCAGAGGGTGACGCACCTTTTTTAATCTTTTGATTTTATTATATATTGATTTTAATTTCCTGTAATTCCTTTTAACATTTACATCAGAAGTCTCATGCATCAGTATCTATGAATAAGCGAGGAGGGAGATTAAAGTGAACATTAGATGGAAGTGTTGCCGGTGTGTTATTAACTTTAATAATAATGTATTTAATTGACATTAAAGTCTCTTACCTTGGAGAAGTGGGTTCTCAGAGAGGTGAATAAACTGGAGGCCGCCATGTTGCGGTGAAATGTCACTACTGCACGCGCACTACGGAAACCACGAAGCACACAACACTTCTACTTCCGCCCGTGCGTCTCACAGACACATAGACATCTACATACACCTAGATGGGTTGTGCATCGCTCGTGCGGTGACAACATGACGCCATCTTGGAGAGGGCAGAACAGGGGGGAAGTGAACAAAAACAAGTTTTAATGCCACTTAACTTGAAACATTACACTGATGATTGCCTTACTAAAACAGGTCACCTTACACTGCCGTGCTCTGTCGCTGTCACTCCAGTAGTCTTAATAAAACACGTTTTTGTTTGTAGCATGTCGTACTGTTCTTCCATGACTGCGCAGCATAAACACCAGCATTCAGGATGTTGCACACACATGTACATCTATCTAATCTATATAAATATACAGATAAATAAAATCATATAACGTTGATCTATACACACAAATAACAAATGTACAAGTGTCTACATGTATATACATGCACATGTAGATGTTTTACTGCTATAATACAGTACAGTGTAGTAGACATTGCTGCAGGAGAACTTTTCATAAACCCAGGTATCTGAATAACGAATTCAAAGTACACTTTCTTCGAACGTGGGTTCATATGGCTTTCTATGCTTGTCACCGTCACGTACTTGTAAACTGTTATCCCTGCAGATCTGCTGTATTGGTTCCTGTAATGTTAAAGCTTACTGCAAGCATTCTGACCCGAAACGCTCCTTTTCTCGTCCAAGATGGCGTCAAGTTGATGCTGCACAGCACATTAATACTCCACAGAGCGTGTGCGTGCGTGTGTGTATCTATATCATAATGTCTATCTATGTGTGTAGATGTCTATGCATAGACCTGACACGGCCACTGGACTACAGGGGATCGCGGCCGCCATCTTTGGAAGGATGATCTGTGTTTTTGATTCAGACTTATTGTTTAAACCTATTTGGACCCAAAATCCTAAAAATTTAACAGGCTGTAACCTTTTTTTTAACGGGTGACCTTCGTGATTTTGTAGTGCTATAACGTTTATATTTAGCTAATTCGTGTATTTGCCGAGATTCATAAGAAAAGGCTAAAATCACTAGTTCTGGTTTTGGTTCTAGTCATAGTCCTAATTCTGGTTTCTAGTGTCGGTCCCAAGCCCGGATAAATGGAGAGGGTTGTGTCAGGAAGGGCATCCGACGTAAAACCTCAGCCAAATCAAACAT
>JBCNYG010000006.1:95693-105754 GCA_039654305.1 Porochilus rendahli | reverse complement strand
TGTGCATATTCCCACACACACACACACGTATATGTATGTGTATATATATATAGAGACACATTCATACATATATACTGTATATGCAAACACATACATCTATCCACATATTTATACACGTATAGACATATTTAACATGAGTATTGAACTTTAACATGAGTATTTAAATTCAATACTGAGATTTTTCTCTACTGCTCTTTTCACTGAGCGAAGGCATCTTTCTGATGGTCCAAGGATGGTCATGCATCCGTGGTGGCCCATCAGAAAGATGCCTTCGCTCAGTGAAAAGAGCAGTAGAGAAAAATCTCAGCTCCAAGGCTACAGACATTGCAGAAGACATCCAGTCTAGCTTAAAAACTGTTACGCGCTATCTTCATCAAATGGGCTATTTTGGCTGAGCAGCAAGACGCAAGCTTCAACCATCGACCAGCAAATATTCTGAAATTTGGGTATCTATTTACTTATGTCTCGTCTCTGTACAACTGCATTCCTGATGTCGCTGCTCACTTATGATCAGACAATGTGATTATTTGTGATGGCCTCTAAATGTATTTTTTTTTTCAAATTGTGAGCACCATTGTGAACAAAAACCTGGCCTTGCAGCACATTTGTGCTCTCAGGAAGTTTGCCACAGTGTAGGCGAGGCTATATTACACTCTTCCCCAGCAGCTACTCAAAGTGGAAACTCAAGCGCTGCTCAATTTTAGACTCAGTACAAATAAAGATCCTCAAAAGACGAGTGGGAGAATCTCTCTGGAATTAAATCTGACCACAAGAAAAGAAGGCACTATTAGCAGGGGTATCTTGTTCAAACGAAACAAAGCTTAAGCAATCACAAATCGAATTATGGTGAACTCACTGATTTGGTTGTTATAGCAAGATAATATGTACTTAAGTGATCTCTGAGGGGAAATTTAAGCCAGCAATTGGTTTCCGTTTGACCAATAACCATTCTATGGAAAGAGTGGCAGGTTGTAATACAAGGCTTAACACTGAGATGATTTATGTTAAGGCTTTCACAACATACATTAGAGTTAAGAATGTAATGTAGTTCAATTCATTTAACTTAATAAATGCTTCACAACCCCTGGCAAAAAAAATATGGAATCTACACAGGGTGAAGGATGCTCAGTGGTTACTTCACAGAAAACAGAAATAATAATATGATAGAAAACACGAAATTACATAATTTAATTAATATACACTCACACACACACTCACACACACACACACACACACTCACACACACATGCATATATGACTAAAATTTCACTCTATAGCTTTTTTGAGGAACAAAACAATCAAAATGTCAAGCATAAAATATTATGCATTTTTTGATCATATATTATGTGTGGTATCATGATACAGCAATAAAAAGATATTATATGTTTGAAGTATGCATTGAATATGGTTTAATAAGGACTTGTACGTGATCTTATGTAACAGGACGGACATTTTTTCTCAGCATTGAGAGAGTAAAAAGAAGGGTTATCTCAACGCCATGTTTACAAGACAACAGCATCTAAATGGCAGCTTTCTAGGGAAGCTCTACATCCACTAAAATTTTGAATAGGTGCTGTAGTTAATTTCCACTGGCACTGCAATTCATCCCATCACATGAGGACAGACGTTACGTGAAAATCATTCACTTTTTCTCTTACCTTTTATCGGCAATATTATCAAGCAGGGTTACACAAAATGCTACCAGCCGAACACCTCGTATTATTTAAGAAAAACTAATATAATCAGTTGTCTTTCATGTAGTTTGCTCTGAAGATTTACTATTTGTATAATTGAATTTTAATTATTTTTGCTTCCATTTTTTTCTGCTTCCTCGCTCATGTCATGGCTGTAAGAAATCATGGAGGAAACACTGTATGGTGAAATTATCTTTATTATTTGTTCAACATCCATGTAAAAGAAAAATATATTAGTTATAATTAAATGTGTCAAGAATTATTTAGCTTATAAACATATAGAAGTATACATTATATACGCACTCACACACACACACACACACACACACACACACACACACAGAGTTATGTGAGTGAGTCCACATGGTTTTAAAAGACAACAAGAAAACTCCATGCAGAGGGAGCTCCAGCAAGGTTAAAGGAGCTGATGGAACATCTGGCGTGTCCTGCTCTCTCCACACCCCGAGTCACACTCTGATGAGACCAAAGTAGAACGTTTTTTCTCATCACCCAAAAACCAAAACAAGCAGTGAAGCATGATGGTGGCAGCATCCCACTGTGGTTCTGCTTCTCTTCAGCAGGGAGCAAATAGTAAATGGTTTTAGGCTTGTGTTAGATGGATTAGGATAAAGAAAAATTCACTTTTCAGCTCAATAACAACCCAAAACACAAATCTGACAAAATCAACCAAGGAGTGGCTTCAGGAACGGTTTAAGAACGGTTTTATACCCCTTTATATGTAATTTGATAACATTGCATTCTGAACACATACAGAGCTGTGTGTGTGTGTGTGTGTGTGTGTGTGTGTGTGTGTGTGTGTGTGTGTGTGTGTGTGTGTGTGATGGTGATCAGGTTTTTACAGTTCATGGGCAGAGTTTCTCTCTGATCTCCAGATGATGTGGTTTGGTCTTTACTCTCGCAGCAGCGACAAACTGGACTCCAGCGGATTTGAGCACATCTTCGCAGGTCAGTGTGTGTGTGTGTGTGTGTTTGTGTGCACTTTCTGCTGAGATTTTATACACATGATACCCAAAAATCACAATTTTTGATAAGTCACTAAACATCAGTTTAATATCTTATCAATATCTTTTATTTATACTTCAATACTGAAAATTCTCCTCTCTATGTTCAGAACCGGGTGGCATAGCAAGAAGGTCCTGGGTTCGATTCCCAGCTCGGGCGTTTCTGTGTGGAGTTTGCATGTTCTCCCCGTGCTTGCAGGGGTTTCCTCTGGGTACTCTGGTTTCCTCCCACAGTCCAAAAACATGCACAGTAGGCTAATTGGCTGTTCCAAATTGCCCCTAGGAGTGAGTTTGAATGGTTGTGTGTGTTGCCCTGTAATGGCCTGGCGTGCTGTTCAGGGTGTACCCCGCCTTCACCCAAAGACTGCCGAGATTGGCGCTAGCCTCCCCGCGACCCTAATTAGGAATAAGCGGCTTAGAGAATGAATAAAGGTTCAGAACCAGGTCAACACAACACAATCAGAGAACCACTTTGATAGTGCTAGAAAATCAAATGGCCTCCTGTTGGCCTGCGTGTAAGAACCACTGTGCTTGATATAGAACTCAGTGGTAAAGCTTTGTTCACACAGGAATTTACAAGTTCCAAGTTTATTAGTCGTATAAAGGTAACAATGAACCGTCACTACCTCAATACTGCACTTAAGAAACAAATACTGCACGTAAATTTAACACCGAGTTAAAATATAAAGCAAGAATAACAACTATATAATGTGAAGCCGTGTGGAATTACAGCCGTGTGTAAATATCCTGTACTTTTTGACTCCACAGTTTTATAAGGATAACAACCTGATTCGTGATGTCTGGGTCCACGCCTCTGAAACCGTCTGCACTTTCTCCGAGTTTTTAATTATATATAAGTTTATTTAGAGCTACACGAAATGTACATTATGTTGGTTAGTTAATTTAGGCACATGGTTTTTCTAACATCTTTTCCTGCTGGATCGTGTTAACAAGTACATTTTAATAAGAATAAATAAATCAGTAGATAAAAACTCTCTACAGTTCAGAATAAAGTACTGCTGAAGGTGTACTCGGTCTTAATGAAGCTCCTGAACAAGCCGAGTTCAACGGCACATCAGTCTGGGGGAAGAAACTGACTCTGTGTCGGAATGATGCTCATGATATGATTCAAGGTCGTAAGGAAGATGAAGGAACCATTCTGGCACGCATAGACCACATCTGTCAAAATGTCACCTGATCTCATATTTCAGTTTTTATGGGTTAGACCACTGTGGCTCTCAGCGCTTCGTATGTTACCAGGATGGAAGGCAGCTCTGCCCCACTGATCCTCTCTGCAGACCTGATGTCCATTGCAGTCTGATCCTGTCCTGTTTAGTGACTGATCCAAACCAGACGGTGATGGATGTGCAGAGGACAGACTGTATGATGGAGGTGTAGAAGCCGATCAGCAGCTCCTGTGGCAGGTTAAATTTCCTGAGTTGTCGCAGGAAATACGACCACCGCTGGGCCGTCTCCCGGACCGTGCGCGTGAGACGTCCACTTCAGGTCCTAAGAGATTGCAGTTCCAAGAACCCTGAAGGTGTCCACAGTACTCACTGTGTTGTTGAGGATAGAAAGGGTGGGAGTGTTAGGGCTTCTCCTGAGGTTCACTGTCATCTCTACAGTCTTGTGCAAGTTTGGCTGCAGGTGGTTCTGAATACACTACAGGAACAGCTGTTCTACCTCTCGTCTGTATGCGGACTCAGGGTGCACTGACACAGGGTCGTTGGTTGTCGTTTAGCTTCTGACTGTAGCTCCTCTTAGTTACTCTGTTCTCTTTAATCAGCTTGTTTCTGGCCTGCTTGTACAGGGCCCTGTCCCCACTAAGCCTCCTCTTTGGCCTGGCACAGATTCCTGAGATTAGCTGTGAACCCTGACTTTTGTTGTTGGACGAGCAGGTCTGTCTGCACACACGTCCTCACAAAAATTGATATATGATGTCACAGTGCGAGTTCATTAATCTGTCTGTGGCTACAGCGTTAAAATCCCTCCGATCAGTGCAGTGAAAGCAGGCCTGCAACTCCGACTGTGACCGCTTTGTCCACTCCCTCACTTGTGTTACCTCTTTTTATGTATGTACGTATGTGTGTGTGTGTGTGTGTGTGTGTGTGTGTGTGTGTGTGTGTGTGTGTGTGTGTGATAATAGGAGAGATTAAGAAAGGGAAAGTATCTGGGTTCCATAACTGGGTGAGATTTTACCTGCTGGAGAAATCAGGGCTCCTGAACTACTACAGTCACAGTTTCGATGGTCCTGTGAGTCTCTCTCTCTCTCTCTCTCTCTCTCTCTCGCTCTCTCACACACACGTAAACATACATTTTAAAAAAACTTTTAAAATTTAAAACCTTTAAAGACTTTTATGTGCAGTGGCTTGCAAAGGTTTTTAAAGCAGGTGAACATAAATGTTTTAATTGTGATTTTATGTGACAGACCAACACAACGTGGTGCATAATTGTGAAATGAAAGGAAAATTATTTTGGTTTAAAACATTATTTACAAATAAAGATCTGAAAATCAGCCCACTGAGTCAATACTTTGCAGACCCACCTTTCTCTGCAGTCACAGCTGCAAGTCTTTGCACGTCTCTACTAACTTTATACATCTGCACACGGAAGAGTTTGCTCATTCTTTATAAAATATCTCAAGTTCAGTCAGATTGGATGGAGAACGTCTGAACTGCAATTTTCAAGTCTTGCCGCAGATTCTTGATCGTATTTAGGTCTGGACTTTGGTGCTAACACATGAATATGGACCGATCTACATCGTTGTGGTTCGAGTCTACGTCCTGCTGGATGGTGAACAGATTTTTATTTGTAATAAATGTTTAAAATACAAAGAATTTTCCTTCCACTTCACAATTATGATCCACTTTGTGTTGGTCCCTCACATAAAATCCCAAAATATTTATGCTTGTGGTTGTAACACGTGAAAAAATGTGGAAAGGTTCAAGGGTAAATAAATACTATTGCAAGCCACTGTATTTTGGAAGGAATTAATTTCAGATAAATACAGAGAATCCTTTAAACACTAACACTTATTCAAAGTGTAGATAAAAAGATATGAAGTGTCACTCTCACGGTTGTGGTGCTGTACTGAATATCAGGGCATCGGTAGTTCATTTGCAGGCTCAGAGTTGCAGGAAACCACGATCATGCTGGTTTTCACTATATCACCACTTTTACTTGTTTGCTGTTACTTCCATAAACAGTTAAATAAACAAAAAATGAGGTGACAGTTCAGACCCAGGGTGGCCAGATGTTCTGTTCTGTGGGGTACACGCTGAACAGCTCACCAGTCCATCACAGGACCAACACACACAACCATTCACACTCACACTTGGAGACAATTTGGAACAGCCAGTTAGACTACTGTGCATGTCTTTGGACTGTGGGAGGAAACCAGAGTACCCAGAGGAAACCCACACAAGCACAGGGAGAACATGCAAACTCTACACTGGAACACTCGCTGAGCCCGGGAATCGACCTCAGGACCTTTTTGCTGCGAAGCGGACGTGCGAAACTACAGCACAACCATAAATGACTTCACAGCAAAAAATCACAGCACTGGTTAATTAGTTTGCTCTAAAGCCAATCTGGGCTGGGAGGACAGGTCTCAGCCACTCAATTATTAAAGAAACCAATAAAAACATAACAGGTTGGTTATGAAAAATCATGCATTCTGGGTCTGAAATGATTTTATTAAATGGGTAAAAAGGAAATGAAGATAATATTAAAAATCTAAAGTTTGGATTAAAGAGGATTATACAGTATATTCAACTGTGTGTCTCTCATTTGTCTCTGTGTCCCAGTGGACGTCGTATCCTGATGTTCTGGCGATGCAGTTCATGTGGGAAGGTTATTATAAACAGGTTGGTTCCGCTCTGATCGGGTGCAGTCCCGAGTTCGACCTGGCTGTGTATACGCTGTGTTACATCACACGACCCGGAAAACAGTGAGTCACGCCCATATTCCTGCGTCATCTCTAAATGGCTGAAACATCTCTCACACGTGTGTGCATGTGCATTTTAGCTGTCGACTGAGTTTGGGAGGGAAGCAGCTGACTATCCAAACCTACACCTGGGATAAAACTACCTACGGCGACGGCAAAAAGTACATCGGCTCTGCGTATCCTGTACCTCCGTAAACCGCTGTCGGGATTTACTGCAGCATTCCGCTATATGACCACATCAAATAAAATACATTTAATTTCAGCAGATACCAACGCAGTACCAGGGTGTTTTTCATTTACACTTTTTATAAGAATCACCACAATGTACACACACAGTTACCCACACACACACACACACACACACTTATTTAAAAAAAAAAATTATTCCTTCAGTGATTTCACACCTAAGCATGTGATTAAGCATAAGGTCAAAGGTCATGTGCTATCAGCTGCACAGCGGAAGCCGAGATTAGATGCTGAGCTGTCGGGAGTGTTCTGACTCCGAGCTGCACACCTGTACCTGTAACAGTATGACTACAGAGAGAAAGAAAAAGGCACACACGTGTATAAAGTCATCATCTGGTCTGTGTGTGTGTGTGTGTGTGTGTGTGTGTGTGTGTGTGTGTGTGTGTTACCTTGTGACACATGTAGGATCCTCCCTTCTTCACTCGTTCACTTCCCGTTTCTGGTCCTTTCTGTTCAGAATGAATAATAAATATTACATATATTTAGGAATTCTATAAAATCAGAGCTTCCTATAAGGGTGTTTGTACCATAAGTTTACATTTAGGTGGTGAAAGTACTAAGTGTGTGTATGAGAGAGAGAGAGAGAGAGAGAGAGAGAGGGAGTGAGTGTGAGTATGAGAGAGAGAGTGAGTGTGAGTATGAAAGAGAGAGAGAGAGAGAGAAAGGAATGTACTTGGGAAATGAGAGAAATCAGATGGGGAAGTGTGGGAGGTGAACGGTGTGGATGTGTTTGATGTTGGTGTTGAAATGAAGTGTCCTCATGTTTCATTAATCTGAGTGTTTAATGCGAACTCATGAGGAACGAAACACAGACGCGGTTCAGACTTAACATCAAATATTTATCAATGATTAATTCACTTCCCTCATTTACTGTTTCTTCAATCCACAGCATTTCAGGCTCCCAGAGGATCCAGAGGGTCCACAAAATCCTATAAAGAGGTTCACACACACAAACACACACACACACACACACATACACACACACAAACACAAACACACACACACAATCACACACGCATACACACACACTCACACACAAACACTCACACACACAAACACTCACACACAAACACTCACACACACACACAAACACTCACACACACACACAAACACTCACACACACACAAACACTCACACACAAACACTCACACACAAACACTCATACACACACAAACACACACACAAACACTCACACAAACACTCACAGATACACACACACAAACACACACACAAAAACACACACACAAACACACACACACATTTCTGTTTTTCCTGGACTGAAGTCTTGTCACATAGATTTAATTTCACTTTCAAGGCCATATTTATTACAGAAAAATAATCAAATGGCCTCGTTTATAACTAAATATATAGTATTGTAGTAAATATAACTTCATATTGAAAAATTAAAAGCATCACTCAAGGTCAGCGGAGCCTCTGCAAACATGGTCGTGATGGCACCAGACTCCCAGGTGCTCGTCATGATGAATAATTCTCAGATTAAAAGGATCAGACCCCTTCAGGATGTTCAAAATACAAATAATTAAATTTTTAAAGTGCCACAAAAAATTCTTGAGGCCCAAGACCCTTGTAATCTATTTTTAATACACAAGTAACTATTTTAGAAGGCAGCTCGAACATCAGATGGTCAGAAAACAGTGTGTTGTCAGCCCTACGGTGAGGAGTCTGAGCCTCCTGCAGGTTTGGAACGTAACGGGAAGCAATAATCTGCGATATTTCCGTCTGGTGACGTTACCAGCCCTCTTACATAGCGCTGTGATCCCTGTGTACTGGAGGTGACCTTAAACCGCGGTGCTTCACTTTCATACATGATCGGCTCTTCGGGGAACTCTGGCTCCAGCAGTTTTCCAGATGTTCAGTACCAACATTGTTGGCGTAGCGATATGATACTGAATTAATAATTCATCTCAGATATCATTTTATTCTCCGTGTTTCTGCTAATGACGGTTTCCACGCGTTGGCCTTGGAAAGCGCGTGGTGTTCTAGCTATGTCTTGTACAGGACCTGGATGGTGGATAATGACCACTGCAAGAAATAAGATGTAGTATTTTCTCTTGTTCTCTTTTTACTTTTTTCTCGTTGACTGATACACATCACACATTCGCAACGATGTTAAGCGCCCACACACCGATGGATCTCCACATCCTCCGCTCCACTCCGCTCACATACCGATGGAGGAATCGTAATTCCAAATGAATTCCGACGTCCTGTTGAACCCCATCACACACACACACACAGGTGCTGTTTTTTCCGTGTTGAACATGTTGGTGTGTTGATTTTGGAGGGACGGGGAGGTCCGAACCCAGCGAGGAATAAATGTAATCTATCAGAACCTTGAGCGTCTCCTCAGGAGCTCCGCCCGAGCCCCTCTGATGATTACTGCACTCTGTAAAAACCATCGACTTGTTTACGTCTTCACGAGATTCCAGCCGAGAAAAAAACAATGCAACCCGCTGAGCAAGTGTTCTTTTCTTTCTGATACATTTGTCCTGGAACACGAAACCACACCACGCTACATTTCTATTGGCTGAAATCCCTGCCATGCCGTTCATACATCATTACAGTTTATAACCTCGGGCTTCTATGAACTTTTTCTTTAAGCGGTTTCGGGTTTTGTAGTTTTTTTCTGGGCGTGGCTTTTCATCTCTTTTTTTCTTTTCACTTTTTAATTCTTCATTTATTATTTTTATCTTATTTCAGTTTGTGTGTGTGCATGTGTGTCTGTGAGTGCGTTATGTACAGATTTGTAATTGGTGAGTTTTCTCTCTACGACCCAAAAGATACGTGAGAGGAGATACGTGCGAGGAGATACGTGCGAGGAGATACATTTGGGGGGAGATACATGTGAGAGGAGATATGTGTGAGGGGAGATACGTGGGGGGAGATTAATGTGAGGAGATACGTGTGAGAGGAGATACGTGGAAGGGTGATACATGTTAGAGGAGATACGTGTGAGGAGATACATGTGAGAGGAGATACGTGGGAAGAGATACATGTGGGAGGAGATACATGTGGGAGGAGATACATGTGGGAGGAGATACATGTGGGAGGAGATACATGGGAGGAGATACATGTGGGAGGAGATACATGTGGGAGGAGATACATGGGAGGAGATACATGTGGGAGGAGATACAT
>JBCNYG010000006.1:49844-62155 GCA_039654305.1 Porochilus rendahli | reverse complement strand
CACACACACACACACACACACACACACACACACACACACACACACACACACACACACACACACACACATACACACAGCATCATGCAGCAGCTCACATTTTAATACCTTTAGCTTTTAATCATGTGCAATGAGAAGGTCAGTGAAAACCACACAATGACAGAGTTAGAAAAGATCAGTTCAATAGAATAATTAAATACATATGGAAAAAAAACAGCAAGTTGACCTTGGTTGAGAAAGTGGACACTGAAGTTGACATTTCGATGGTCAAAATGACTTTTTGCTACCTTTTATGGTTTCTCTTAACCTTTGCTCAAGTGCCATAATGATTTCTGAGTCTGTTTGTTCATTAGCGTGTGAAAAAAGAGAAGATTATCTTGGAAAACGTGTACTGGTTCTGACCGTGTAACTTCCATGTCAACAGCACTTTGTAAAAGTGAAATGGCGAGCTGTACTGTGAATCACCCATAAAGGTCAATACAAAACAGAGCTTTTTAAGATCATTTGAAATCGATTTGGGGGTCAACAATTTTTACAGTAGAGTGAAATAATTTATATCACTGTGTTCACCAAATTCTTTGCTCTCAAAAGCTGTCGACCTCCTTGCGATGGGAAATACGGTTTTCAAATTAGACCAGAAGCAAGACGTGTGCCTAAGACTTTACTTCAGCTTAAAAGACACACGCAGCGTGCTGGCACTTCACACCGATAATCGTCATCTTTCTCTCTCTTTCTCCCACACACACGTGCACCGCCACTTTTTTGAATTCTAATTCATTTGCCCCGTCTCACTATGTCACAACCCGCATTAGTGGTCCAATACCCTTCAGAAGTATCTGTTTCCCTTCATTTGGGATTGTTTCCATGACCAGGTCCTCATTCCAAATTAATTGAATATCACTGGTATGGAGTTTGGCTTAAACCCATCGTAACGATTACAGTTAGAGCAGATAAGCTTTCATTCTTTGATTTATCACCACTTGTTTTGCCACAGCGGCTTACAAACCTGTGTAACTGTGAGGAATTTGTTCTACACTACAGCATTACAGTCTTTACGTATTTTCCGGCAGCAATTGCAGCCACATCTCAAAATGTCTTCAGGAATTTTCTAGTTCTACACTACAATAACTAAGAGGTGCAGCACGTGACATTTAATTCTACAGTGCAATAACAGAGGTGCAGTGTGTAATATATTATTCTACACTACAATAAGGGAGAGATGCAGCGTGTAATGTTTAATTCGACACTAAAATAACAAAGACAGGGCAGTGGTGGCCCAGTGGTAGGGTGCTGGGTCACTGAGCTGAAGGTTCAAGCCCCACTGTCACCGGGTTGTCACTGATGTCCCCCCAGTGCAGCTAACTGGGTCATCAAAGGCCGGCCGTGTCTCTCACTGTCTGTGGTGAGAGGAATGTAAAAGAACCATCGCTGATTTTCGTCAAGAGTAGCTGCGTAGCCGTTAATGTGTTTCTGCCCTGCGATGGCCTGACGAGCTGTCCAGGGTGTACCCTGCCCTCACCCAGAGTCGGCGGGATGGGCGCCAGCCTTTGAAGATTAAGTGGTTCAGAAAATGAATGAATGAATAAACAGAGAGGTGCAGCGCGTACCATTTAGCTCTACACTGCATAGCAAAGAGGTGCAGCATGTTTAATTTTACACTACAAGAAGACCAGAGAGACATAGAAAACAGATAGACACAGAGAAAGCACTCACACAGAAAATACACACTGATTACCAAGTTTCATAGCGAAAAAGAAAAAGTTTGAGGAGAAACGTAAAGTTAAATAGATTAACAGAAGAAAAAAAAAACAACCTTAGTAACATCCATCTCATCATCATATGGCATGAGCTGTAACAGAGAAGTGAAGGGTGGAGTTAGTCAAGCACACACGCGCACACACACACACACACACGCGCACACACACACACTTTCATTACTGCTGCTACACACAAGCAGAAGTGAAGAACGTGAGGAAACATGCAGTGTGTGTGTGTCGTTTACTTATCAGTGCATCATGAACACAGTTCTTTCCTGTGATATTTGTAATGAAATATTTTTGGATTTTCTTTTTCAATTAAATTTATCAATGTGATAAAAGGTTGAAAACCTTAAAACATCATTAACTAAAGACTTGCTGTGTCTCCGTTCACAGAAGTGTGTACAGCGTTCACACTGAGACGAACAGGATCAAGGAGTGCAATAAACTCAAATCCAGTAAAATGTTGTGTGCATGTTTCTTACCCTCAATGGTCACCCTCTTAGATACATAAAAAAATTTAAAATGGGCAGACTACCAACCGATTTACGACCAGCTGAAGGTGGGAATCGACATTGATAGTAATTTCTATACTGTTTGAAATTTCTACAAAACATAAAATGACAATTTTAAGCAGGTGATGCAAAACGCTGCAGATATTCTTGATGTATTATTCGACAATCACGGTTAAAGGGGAGATGTAGCACAATATTAAATTGCTTTCACCGTAATTAGCAGTTATTCAATACACAATTACACATGATTTAGGAAAGGCACAATAATAAATAACTGAGCTTTTTTCCAAAGAAATGGATGGTGACATTTCTGCCTAGCAGATGCTCTCAGGTCAACTGCTCAGAACGAGACTATGACACAGCGTGACCTTTGCTTCCGCTTGTGGCCATTTTATCATTGTGTTCTTTGTGAATGCTCTCCTGTGCGTCAAGTTAACTGTGATTGATTTGTCGTTAGAACAGCACATTGTGCTATCATTGACTGTATCGACCACACTAGGGGACACAATAAAAATGCTAATCATTCACAGTTTGAGGTGAAACTACAAGTTTTCCCAGGTCACCACCGGTGGTGGGATATCAACATGGGGAAATACGTGGGGGATATTGTCAGATATGTCGATGGGATTCTAAAGCACAAAAACACAATTTCAGATGTGTTTCATGGAGGGGATCCACATCTGCTCCACACAGATTCTTCACTGGCATTCCACAGGGCTCAGTAAATGGTCCACGTCTGTTCTCCTTTATACTAGGTCCCTCACTTCTGTCCACTAGATGTCTGGACACCTGAGTCACTGGGCGTCTTTAAATGATAGCTGAAAACCTACCCTTTTCGGCAGTACTAGAAGTACTAGTAGTAGAATGATAGCTCTAGAGGGCTAGTTTGGTTCATGCCTGCTAGTGCTATGCTAACGTAGTGTAGGTGTATATATCCACTTTCTTAAATCTAAACAGCAAAGTTCAAAGTTTTCACAATCGCAACAATCTTTGTTTTTCCACAAAAGTTAACTAAATGCACTGCAGACCCTCCTCCTAATTAATGTTTCATTGTTGTGGTGTAGAGTGGGTTTGGGTTGCGCTTTGTCATCATCCTGTGAAATCTCGAGGCATCTCGCTGTAATCTTGTGTTAAGTGTTGTGTTCCAACACTTTCACCAGGGCCTTTTCAGTCTCACTGTTATTCAGATCCCCTGCGTATTTATTTCCGTGATCACGGCCACCATGTTAGCATATGTAGACAACGCCCCATGCTGTAGTGTGATGCGGTTTCCGCACTACAGTCATCACAATGCATCAAACAAAAGAGAGCAAAAGTAGATCCCTCTGAAATATGTTTATATTTAATCATATAACTTAATATTGCATCACAAATACATTAGTAAAACTTCATTTCTATTAAAATATGGTGTATTTTACTTGATTATTTTTACTTTCAACGCACAAACAACATGTGTGTTCTTGTGTCAGCGACATTATTTTGACGTCTCGATCAACGGTAAGTGCCCAGATTATTTTGCACAGACCCTGTTTCTGTGAAATTCTTAAGTTACTTTGAATGTATGGCTGACCTAAACAGCAGGAGTAACACATGTGGCAAACTTAACGCTCGGTGTTGAATATTACATCAAAATAATCGCATGGATTTTGTGTGATTGCAGGAGGAATGATGAAAAACACGGCGGCCACAGAGGCTGAGGCCGAGGACGTGCAAATGGCTGCGCCTTGTCAAAGACTGAAATGTCGGGAGGAAGGAGAGGCAGCGAGAGCAGCACACGGACTGATAAACATTGGTAGAATGTCGACTTAATCAGCACCCTTAAATATTAGCAGTTGTGCAAAAAATTGGTAATTAGCACCATGATAAAGTAAACGTACTTAAGTGATTTAATATTAATTATACATTGTTTATTTGAGAGGTTCAGGTACTTAAGTGAATAGAATTGCATGTATAATATACATTGTTCACTCTGGATGTAAGAGAAATAAATAGTTCATTATAATAAACATGACATGCCTAACCCTGCCTTATTTTGTGGACAGAAAAAATCAGGGTTTATCTCAAGGAGCAAATGTATGTTTTTTATGTGCTCCAGTTGTTTTCCCCGTTCCATGGTCTGGATTTTGGCTACAGTGGAAATATTGTCTTTTAAAGTACGTATAGGTCTAATTGTGGAATCAGTATTTGTCCCAAACAAGATATGTCTGTACTTGTACGCTGCAATGGAAGTTATGAACTTAAACGATAGCCCAAGTTTTTCCCAAATTTGAAGCAAATTAAGTGGCTAAGAGAGGATTAACATTGGGTGAAGAGAGGGTGCCCGTAGGGTGGAAAGCTCCTGCTGATGTTAGCCCTACATAATCGGCCCTACGTAGGGCCTATGAGCAAAACTATGTCGGGCCTACATATCTTTACGTAACACGTTACATGTTTCCTACATAGTGGGTAATGTTTAAAGTTGAATAAACCCTCCTTCTCTTACCTTTTCTCCATAACCTCGGTCTTTGGTCATCATTTCTCGAAGCGTCTGTAGAACTTTAATGCACAAACGTTCCTCATTCTCCTCCAGGAGCTGCTTTGTGTGTTTTATCAGTCTGTTTGATGAGAACCACACAAACAGTGCTTTAATCACCAATATGTGAAAATAGGGCTTAACCAAGATCACCAGGGTTCAAGACGTGTACAGTGTATTCAGACATGTGTGTGTGTGTGTGTGTGTGAGTATGAGTATGTGTAAAATGTGAACTCGGTTGTGTTGTTAGTGTTTGGGTAAACGCGTGAAGCGCGTACTTGCAGATGAATCCTCCACTCTCACACTTGCGATGAGCATCAGTGTGTTCAGGAAACAGCAGCTCTGGACGATGGAGAACATCCACCAACACAGACAACTCTGCCTGAACTAAAGGTCTCAAGCGCTCCTCTAACGCAGACACTATATCCTACACACAAGCACGAAACAAGGCTGTAGAACCCCAGAGAGCACAGGTACGTATGTGTACAGGTATCAATGCGTGTGTCAGTGTGCATATATTTGTGTGTATATGTGTGTCCATAAACTAACTGATGAAAACTGTCACATGAATCTATGTAGAATTTTCAGGTAGGAATGGTGTGAAAAAAAAATATCACGTAATTTCTGCATCCGAATTTCACGAAGGTTTGATAGGGAAGGTGTAGACAGAATAACGAGGGCTGTAGAGGTCACATGATCACCTGCAGCCTTTCGATGATGTTGCGGTAATCTCTGGAGGCAGTGAGGACCGAGTCTCTCCGAGCAGCATTACGAGCAGTCTGTCTCCAGCTCAGAGCCGTTTTCTGAACAATGTTATTTGACTTGATGAACAGATTATTCACCTGACAATCCAGATCCACAGGAATAGCTATCGCTCGGCCTTTAGCTGTAAAACACACTAAGATACATTAGTGGTTCTATACACACACACACGCACACACACACACACACACACAGGTTCTTTAGACAGGTGAGAACACACTTCGTCTAGGACAGCATCCTGTTAAATTCTGAATTGACTCACTGCAGAAAGTTAACCTGTATAAATATTTTCATCTTTCACTTCATGCAATTATCTGATCATTTATTTAGTTCTGAGGTTCTCTGTACTCCGGTAAGTTGCATTTGTTTCTAAACACACATGATAAAGATAAATGTTTTTAATAATGAATAATGAATAAAAAGGTGGTACGCTATAGCGGTGAGCACGTCCGCCCCACAGCAAGAAGGTCCTGGGTTTGATTCCCAGGCTCGGGGCGTTTCTGTGCGGGGTTTGCATGGTCTCAGCATGTTTGCGTAGGTTTCCTTCAGGTACACTGGTTTCCTCCCACCGTCCAAAAACACATTAAGCAAATAGGTTGTTCCAAATCATCCCTAGGTGTGAGTGTGAATGGTTGTGCATGTGTTGGCCATGCAATGGCCTGGCAAGCTGTTCAACTCGAGTCACAGATGAATCAAAGGACTAAACTGATTCTCAGACTCTCCGTCCTCGACTTATTTGCTCCTTCAGATGTATGAAGAGTGAAATGACGTGGAAATGTGCGGTGCCTCATGCCAACTCTATGTGTGGCATACGCATGTTTCTGCAGCTGTTGGTGCTTTGGCGACACTTGGAGGTGACGCTGGGAAACTGTTTATAATGTGAACATTAGTCCTCAGAGTTAATTAAAACGCCGGTTTTCATAATGTAACATTCATAATGTAATCCAGTGCATACACATTGCTATAAAAGCGCCATCACAGGATGAATTTATGTCAACATGAAAGAGCAGCATCACCTATGATTGCGGCCACTCTCTGCTCCGCTTAACGGCCACCTTTAAGTCCGATGACTTCTTTTTTAACCCCGCGCGTGTGTACGCCGTTCTGACCCTACAGCATTGACAGCCTCACACACACTCTCCCACTCAGACCTCCCGCGTTTGGTGTTATTGCCGGAGGACAGCGTGCCAAACAGTACATTCTTGTGCGCCTCCTCATCTGGGTTTTCTGATCCTACGAAGAGGGGAACCTCTGAAAGTGGGTTCATTTAAATATTATTTTTCATATTCAAATAGGGGCATGTGCGCTCAATTCCACGTTGATTCGGATGTTCAAAGGAAATGTGCTTGGGTTCATGCGTACGCACAGATTCATACATCTGGAACTTTTCATATGTTTTCTAGATTTAAGCGTATGCTGGGGTCATCTGATAGAAAGTCAGTAAACAACTGTAACCACTGCAAAAACGATTTGGAATTCCTGGTAAGAAATGACTCCATGCCTGTTTTTTTAAATGTCTGTATTTCTGGTCTTGGACAGTTGAGGGGATCCTCTGGACCCTTTTGTTCTATTGCCTTTAACACCAGGCATTTGGTGTGGAGTGGCACCTCTTTGTCAAACAATGCAAGTGGTACGTTTTCTTCAGACAGGCCTGAGTGTTTCACTGGTAGTCTTGAAGATGGTGACATTAATTTCTTTTCACACATAGCATTTTGCACTTAGTCCATGTAGTTAAATATTGTTCTCATCTTATTAGAGCACCTTCTTCTTCTACCTTGTTTGCTGTGTCCCCCACATGGCTTGTGGCAAACTGCAAATGGGACATCATATGGCTTTCCTACAACAATGGTTTTCTTCTTGCCACTCTTCCACAAAGGCCAGATTTGTGGAGTGCACAGCCAATAGTTTGTGGACAGATTCTTCCCTCGTGAGCTGTGGATCTCTGCACCTCCTCCAGAGTTACCATAGGCCTATATGCTTTCCTTGCCCAGGCTGTCAGCTTAGGTGGGTGGCCATGTCTTGTTAATTTTGGTAAGGGTCTGGATAATTTATGTGTTTTTTTGCAGAATTTGGGTCTGGTAGCTATTTCCTGGTTGTGCAGAAATTGGATGTCCTTTGTGCTGCTGAGCTTTGGAGGTGATGTGCCTTTGTCACAGGTCACATAGATTTCTGATTTTTATCCTCTGGGGACTGGTTGAGAAACCCAGATAATATAAGGATGTTTAGTTGAAGGTTGTGTAGGAAAATGGCTTTGAAATAATGTTCTCCTTCCATATCTGGCTAATTCCTGACCAAAGTATAAAACTATAAGCTTCAATAGCAATGGTAGGGTAAAGATTGTATGGTTTTTGGTCAGGGGAATTCAGCTTACGTACTTAGAGAGTTTATTATCATGGCACTCAGCCATGTAGTAAAGTCATCATGGGGAGTGAAGAAGCTTTGAATCCTGTCACTTGATTGGCGCTTGCAGGATGTTTAGAGCTTTATTTGGTCTTCAGCAGAATGTGATGGGGGGACACCTTAAACCTATTGAGCTAATGAATTGAACCTGAGATCTTTTGGATATTAAGCTGAGAATATTGTCTTTTCTCTCAATTTTCATAATTTGACTGAGAGTTTTATTAGATAATAAACAAAAGAATAATCTAGACACTCACGTACTATTTTTTTTATTAAGCAAATATTAAAAACATCTTTTCAAAACTTTTGATTCAGGTGAAAACTAGGATAAATATAGGATAAATAAAGTATTCTGATTCTGATACTGATAACCTGCTATATCTGGTGCTCTGGGTCCTGGGATATAACTAACTAGTGCTACTGGTGCCCCTAGAGGACTAGCTAATTTGACGAGCCTTCCTCTCCAAAAGAAACAGTTGCCTATTGGCCAAAGATTTAAGTTCCGAGTATGCCTCCAAACCCTTCCAGCTAGCTCTTCATGAATTCAGTTTAAATTTGCATCAAAAACTGCAAAATACTAAGAACCAACCCATTATTTTGTTCTGAATAGTGTGGATTGATGCTTCTTTTTAGGTAATAATATTAAGATTTGACTTTACTTATTTGCTGAGAACTGTTCACATAGTGTTTGTTGGTAAATATTGCATCAGGATTAACTAAAATTTGGCAAGGGCTTTTCCTTTTTCTTTACAATTTTTTTTGTGGTATTTTTTCTTTTTTGTTTGTTATGTGTTATTATCATTTTTTATTTAGTATGATGTGAGTGTGCAATTTAGGAATAAATGTATATTTTGTAATAAATAAGTAATATTTGTCTGCTCATTCTGCTCGCAAATAAAATCTCTTCACTTCGAGCAATTTTGCTATTTACGAATTGAAAATTGTACAATTCCCACTAATGTAAAGAAAACAGAGTTTGGTTGAAAGTACATTAACTAAAGCCTCTGGTGCAGTATTTGCTATAATCCCTGGTAGCAATTTCCAGTGGACCAGTCATCATCATTATCATCATCTTCCACTTCATCTGGGGTTGTGTTGTGAGGGCAGCAGCTTAAGCAGTGGGGTCCAGTTGCCCCGATCCCCAGCCACTTCCTCCAGCTCTTCCAGGAGGACAGCTAGGCATTACCATAACAGCCAAAAGACATAGTTTCTCCAGCATGTTCTGGTTCTACTCCAGGGTCTCTTGCCGATTGAACATGCCCCAAACACCACGCTAATATACAAATAATTTTTTTTATAATGTACACATATTTAATTTGTGTTAAAAAAAGCAACAAAGTAAAGTACATCATGTGTTGTTGGTCATCTGAGGTTGTCTTTATTTAAATATAAGACCTGTACAGTGGCTTGCAAACAGTTTTCATATCTCTTAAACTTTTCCACATTTTGTGGGATTTGTGAAAAACCAGCAATTACATTTATGGTTGTAATGTGACAAAATATGGGGATGTTTGAGGGGTTACTTTTGCAAGTCACTCTTGATGGGAAGACATAATTGCTGGATGAGGTGTTTATTTGGAAATGGCAACACACAATTCTGGAACTGAAACCTGAATGCAGAAACAAAAAATTCTAGCTGGTTAACCAGGTGCAGGAAATTCAAGAGACTATAAGGGTAAACAGAAGCACTCAGAAGTAAAACAAAAACCTGGACCATAAATGGAGAAGACTGTGAATACCATAATGCATTACAATGTTCCATACATTGGCCGGTGTGGGATAAGACCTTATATTCACTTCCTGATTGAGCCAACTAATGCATCCTAGGTGCATGCTAAGCTCCATGGGAAATGCATTTTGTCAGCAAATCAGGATGCTACTGTGACACATTCGCCTTTGTCTGCTTTTTGGAGCATTCAACTCCACTACCTGTAAAAAAAAAAAAAAAGAAAGAGGCATACATTGAGATATATCACCCAAAGAAGTCTGGCACAAAACCTGACTAAAAAATAAAGACTATGACGAACTAAACTAAACAAGCACTAAAAAACACAAAACAAAAAACACCACAGTACTTTAAGCTTTAAGCAGGCAGTTTCACAAACCTTGTGAAGCAAAGAAAACCAATGTACAATAAATGTCAACAAGGGGAAACGAGCCAGCATCAGGAACAGGCTGAGAGCTCGTGCACACCGCACACCTCTGCCCAGCATTCTGCTCGCCAACATCCAGTCTCTGGAGAATAAGCTCGATGACCTCAGGGCCAGGGTAAAGTTCTAGAGAGACATTCGAGACTGCAATCTTCTCTGCTTCACCAAGACATGGCTGAACCCAGTGGTGCCGGACAACGCCATCCAGCCGGCCGAGTTCTTCTTGGTTCACCGCATCAACAGAACAATGGATTTGAGAAAGTCAAGGGGAGGTGGCGTGTGTTTAATGGTGAACAGCAGCTGGTGACCAAAGCGCAAGCATTGTTCCTTTCACGTGCTCCTGCTCACCCAACCTGGAACTACTGACCATCATATGTCATCCTTTTTATCTTCCTTGGAAGGTTATATCGGTCATAGTCAGCGCCATTTATATTCCACCTCAGGCGGACACGGACACTGCTTTATGCAAGCTGCATGAAGCTCTCACACAGCACCATACTTAACACCGGGATGCTGCGCTTATTGTGGCAGGGAATTTTAACAGTGCCAACCTCAAACAAGCAGCGCCAAACTTTTATTAGCACATCAGCTGCCTCATCGGGGGTGAAAGGACTCTAGACCACTGTTACACTACAATGTGGGACAGATACAAGGCTCAATCTTGACCTCCGTTTGGGAAATCTGACCACGCCGCCATCTTCCTCACACGCTGTGTCACGCTGGACACTGGACCAATCAGAGGCCGCTCTGCAGGACGCTCTACATGACGCAGACTGGGACATGTTCCGGCGCGGCTCCAATGACGTCAACATGTTTATGGATGTGGTTGTGGGATTTGTAGGAAAATTGGTGGATGACATGGTTAAGAAGACCACCATCAGAACATTTTCGAACCAGAAGCTGTGGGTGAATAAATCCGTCCGCGATGCTCTGAGATCCCGATCCGTGGCGTATAACATGGGGCTCGCCAGTGGAAACATGGACAAGTATAAGACTGCATCCTACAGCGTGTGCAGAGTGTTGAAGAAGGCGAAACAGCGCTACGCACAGAATATAGAGTCACAGTTCCAACAGAGTGCCTCTAGGAGTCTGTGGCAGGGACTGAGAAACATGAAGGACTACAAAGCACCATCTTCCAGATCGGTGGATGGAGACGCTTTTCTGGCAGACGAGCTAAACACTTTTATTGCTCGCTTCGAGGCTGCAGCTTGCAGCGCTAACAGCGTTAGCAGCGCTAACATCGCTATGAAGAGCACACCTCTGGAGCTCCCCGGAGAAGCTAACTCATTCATCATTTCATAGCACGACATGAAAATGGCATTCAGGAGAGTAAACACGAGGAAAACAGCAGGACCAGATGGCATCACGGGTCGCAGCGACCAGCTTACTCCTGTGTTTACTGAGATCCTCAACCTCTTCCTTGATCAGTCTGTAATCCCAACGTGTTTTAAGCAGTCCATCATTGTTCCGGTCCCGAAGAAACCTCAGCCCGCTTGCCATAATGACTACCACCCAGTGGCCCTCACCTCAGTAGTGATGAAGTGCTTCGAAAGGCTTGTCAGAGACTTTATCACTTGAAGAACCATCTGGACAGCGGAAAAGGAAATAATGTGAAAATGTTGTTTGTTGACTACAGTTCAGTATTTAACACCATAATCCCCTCCACATTCACCACTAAGATGGAGATCCTGGGCTTCAGCCCATTCTTGTGTCGCTGGATCTCAGACAGATAGATCACAGGTGGTATGGTTGGGCAGCCATGTCTCAACCTCTATCACCATCAGCACTGGAGCCCCCCAAGGGCTGTGTTCTGAGACACCTGCTGTACGGTATACACCAACGACTGTGTGGCCACTTCCAGCTCAACCAATATCATTAAGTTTGCGGACGACACTGTGGTGGTGGGCCTGATCTCACACAACAAGATGGCCTACCTAGAGAAGGTTAGAAACCTGGAATTATGGTGCTAGGACAACAACCTCCTCCTTAACATCAGCAAGACTAAGGAGCTGATAGTGGACTTTAGTACTAAGCAGGAGAGGAATTACCAGCCCCTGAACATTAATGGGACCCCAGTGGAGAGAGTGGACAGTTTCCGGTAACTAGGTGTTTACATCACGCAGGACCTGACATGGTCATGCCATGTTAACACCCTGGTGAAGAAGCCCGGCAGCGTCTCTTTCATCTCAGACGCCTGAAGGACTTTAAACTGCCCTCA
>JBCNYG010000006.1:32218-46955 GCA_039654305.1 Porochilus rendahli | reverse complement strand
TGCAGCAGCAAGAGTTTTTACTAGAACCAGAAGACACGAGCATATCACCCCCATCTTATCTACACTGCACTGGCTCCTAATTAAGCTTCACATCGAAACCCCTCGCTCGTTCTTATGATATTCCTTATGGACCTGAAAAAACTGTGAAGATGACTTTTCACGGCTGCTGATATAAACTCTTTTACTGAAACGATTCAGGGCTATGATTCCCAGTACAGTTATAAGATTCCCAACTCGACTTCGTGTTAAACTGTAGAGAAGTTTCTGCTCCATGGTTTGTATTTTATCTGGTTTCACCCGAATGAGGACGGGTTTCTGATTCAGCAAAGAACCCAGAAATTCTGAATTGACTGAAATGCGTTTTTCTGTCTGTTAACACCAATGGATAATTCTGTGTAAAACCCAGCGTAAATTATTTAAATAATATTAGCTGTATGTAAATTATTTAATGACCTTGTGATGTGTTTCCGTGGCGATAACCTCTCCTGTGTGTAGTCCTGAGTCTGAGCCCAGTCGCTTATACACCCAGAGCTCCGATTTCTCAACTATTGATCTCAGCTGGTCCAGATCAGCTTTAATCTGCTTATAGTTCTCCACATCTTGACTGGTGACTAGGAGTTGCACCTACACACACGCACGCAGCCACATCCACACCGCACACATACACACACAATAATCAAAGATGGTTACCTTAAACATGATCTGAAAACAACGTATAGAAAGTGTACAGGGTTTGTGTGTTACCTGTTTGAAGGCCTGCAGGACCTCCTGTCTCTGGCTGAAATGTCTGAAGAGGAGGTGCAGTGCTCTGGAGACTAAGGGAGGATAGTCGTGCATGGTCAGGTGAAGGAGCACTCTGAGAAATGTCCGACCACCATGATCATCTAAATCTAATGGGGTGTTCTCCTCACTACACACACAAAATTGGTCCATGAATGTTAGACAGAGACTTGTGATCTTTTAAGACAAGAAATCATTTTCTATTTTTCCCCTAAATGTGTGTTCATTTTTGCGATGATGTGACGTATGTAATCGCATGGTGTATGCGATGTAGTGGTGTGATGATCAAGCACATACACCGCTTTTCACCATACAGAGCCCAGCAGAAGGTGACAGGGCAGCTTGCATTCTATAGCACTTTACAGGGACCAACAAAGCATATTGTGCTTCTGAGAACCCTCCAAAGGCGGACAGAGCGGACTGCACCACAAAACACCCTCCAGAGACTGAATGGGTGGCATATGTTCTAGAGAGCCCTCTCAAGGTGGACAGGGTGGTCTCTGCTTCCAAGTGCACTCTATAGGCTTAGGGGCAGCCATCGTTCCAAAATTCACCAGCATAGCTGGTCACAGAGAGGACATCACAGGTCCACACCCAGGAGGAAGCTGCAACAAGTACTTTGTAACATCAGCCACCATGTTTCCAAAAGCTGACCTCCTGTGGGACTTCGACCATTCACTAGCTCAAGCACTCACCTTTCAAAGTGGAGTGAAAAGAGGCCTTTAATAATGGATGCAAACGTTCACTCATGTTCTTGTACCATTTCAAGGGGAATCCATCGCAGCCTGGTGATTTATTGGTCCTTAGATTTGAAATCCCCCGAACAATCCCCAATACTAATAGATGGTCCAAAGGGGCTAAAATCCTTTGAATTGTAAGTTTGTCTGCCATGTCTGTTTGTGTGTATAATAATGCATAGTATTTTTCAAATGCACTTGGAATTTCCTCGAGTTTAGGAGTTATCTTGCTTGTTTTTGAGTCACAAAATTTTATAGATGGTATTTTCCACCTGATGTTTCCTAAGTTTGCAAGCAAATAACTTTTATTTGGCTCATAATATCATTGTTTCATGTTTCTTAGTTTTCAGTTCAGTTAAAACTTTGTCAATATCCTGCGTAACAGGTCCAATTAGCTATAGTAAAGAAGTGTTTTTATTCAAAAGAATGAAGCTGCTCCATTTTTTTCAGTTTTTCCTGTAAATCAGATGACTTTTAAAGCTCAATTTTCTTAAGCATAGCACATTTAGGAATGATTTTACCTCGAAGATATGCTTTTGCTGCATCCCATAAAATTACAGGACAAACCATTCAATTATCATTACATTCTTACTAGGTTTTCAGTTCTTTAGTTATTTCTCTCTTGAATTTTTTGCTATATAACGAAGCCCTATTTAGCCTCCATATGGCTCTTTTGGGATCTCTAATAAAACCAATTTTTACAAAAAACGATTTTCAAAATCTTTTAAATTATTGAATCCTTGCCAAATGAAAAAAAAAAGGATTAATTCAACTGTTTACATATCCCAGTTCTCACAGCATTTTGTTAATTTTAGAATTAAGAAGATTAAAGTCACCTGCACATATGTAGGTACCATATGCTTCTGCAGCAATAAGGCTAAATATCTCTCTAAAAAGTTTATACTTCTACCTGGGGGTGCATATCCCCTCACCAAAGCTAAACAAGTGGAGAAGCTGAAGTATCCCAGGTTCTTATTCACGAGTGAGGGAAGGATGGAGCAGGAGATTGACAGGCGGATCGGTGAAGCCTCTGCCGTAAAGCGGAGCTTGTACCGGCCCGTCGTGGTGAAGAGGCAGCTGAGCCGGAAAGCAAAGCTCTCAATTAACCAGTCAATTTACCTTCCTACCCTCACCTATGGTCACGTGCTTTGGGTAGTGGCTGAAAGAATGAGATCGCACATTCAAGCAGCTGAAATGAGCTTCCTTCACAGGATGGTGGGTCTCTCCCTTAGAGATAGGGTGAGAAGTTCTGTCATCTGGGAGGAGCTCGGAGTAGAACCGCTGCTCCTTCGCGTTGAGAGGAGCCAGTCAAGGTGGCTCGGGCATCTGATTAGAATGCCCCCCGAACGCCTCCCTGGTGTGGTGTTTCGGGCGTGTCCGAAGTTTTGTCATGATGTAATGGCTTGATGTCATGCATGTATAAGATTTTGAAAAAAAAAGCCTTACCTTCCCCCAAATATCCCCTCTGCCTGTTCCTCAATGTGTTCAAAGTCCAGTGCACCTAAACAGTCAACAGCTCATTATCACACACACACACACACACACACACACACACACACACACACACACAAAAAGAAAACCCCACCAAAAAGTCTTCCCCTAAATCTAATCTGAACCTCAGTATGAAAAGGAAAATATATATTTTTTATTCTACAGAAAAAGGGCACTTATATAATCTAATATAACCTAATACGGACCAACACACACACACACACACACACACACACACATACAAACACACTCACCTTGAACGCTGGTCTGTGATTCAGGGTTAATCGACGGCTCTGTCTGTGCGTTACTTTCATCAAACTCTCTCTTAAAAATACTAAGAAGGCACGAGATACGATAATCCAACCTCACATTCAGAATAAACTACACACAAAGATGATGGGAGAGAAAGATGCGTTAGTGATGTATGACAATATGGTCACACAGACCTACACACCTCCAGCATGTAAAGTTTAATATAAAACTGTAAATAAAGATTTCTAATACTGTGTAATGATTCATTTCGGCTCAAGTTGTGTGTTAAGTACCTGCAGTATCTCAATGATCTTTAGCTTGGTGTCCATCACCAGTATGTCCTGTTTCTGAGGCTCTGCTTGAGTTTTCACAGAGTTTCGGTCTGGAGAATTACGGCTTGTAGTGGGAAGAAAGCCACTTCCTCTCAGCACCACCTGAGTCATCAGTTCACCCACCCCATGTATAGAGCGCATCACATTGTTTCCTACACACACACACACACAGACACACATCAAAAACAATAAATCAAAATGGCACCTGCCAAAAAGAAAATTACAATAGTCAGTATCACATATGGCTTCTGTTTGCGTTGATGCAGGCGGAGATTTGCGGTGATATAGGATGACAAAACCGGTCCCACAAGTGCAGCAACCGGATGTAGCAACCCTGTTTGGGAGTAGTCACCCTCTCAAGCTCAACCCAGCCTCCACCGTACCTATTGTGCGGAGATGTTGTTCATGTGATAGACGTGGCATTACGACGTGCACTAGACTCCACTAGCGGACATTTATGAGATTTTATAAAAGCTTTCAGTTTGAGTATTGCTCAAACTGCATTTGGTCCAAGGATTGTTTTTTCGCCAAATAAATAATTATATGATCACCCAGTTTAATTGACTTCATTGGTCTTCCAGGACTTACGGTTTAGTTGAGATCACCAGTGTATTCCTTTTTTTTTACTGTTGATTTGGCGGCTCCCAGTGTTTCTTCTATCTCTCTGATTCAAGCCTTGCACAATTACACTTTATGTTTTACATTCTTTACGTTTCATATATGTTTATATACGGTTTACATTTTCTTTACATTTCATATACATTATATATTTTATTTTATTTTTTGGAATCCTATATTTTGTTATATGCATATTTTATTTTATTTTATTTTAGTTTATTTTATCATTTCTACACCCCCATACTGTTCTTTTTGTTCTTGTCGATTATTTAATAGTTTATTCTTTCTTTTTTTTCTTTTATTCTTGGACAGTCGTACTAAGCATTTCACTGCATATTGTACTGTGTATAATTTGTACGTGACAAATAAAATTTGAATTTGAATTTGATAGGTATGTTTGCAGTGACATGTCTTTGTACCACTTATTAAAATATTTCAAAAACATTTTGCACATTGAATACTTGAAATCAACTCAAAACATTTTATACCCTCAATTCAACATGAAATAATATGAAAAGAGAAAACACTTATACATGCATCAAAACATACACCAATACCCAAAATAATAAACAACACAAAACACTCATACAAACAAGTGAAAATCAAACTGCTGATCCGTCAAATGCTCAGTTACTCCCGAGCCTCTAAAACTGGGGGATGATGGGAAAAACGTATAAAAGATTAGCGCAATACTAAACCCCTTAAATTTAAGGATCAACATTTAAATCTTTATCAGCATCATCACTGCTTCCCACTTGACGGCTTTGCAACCTCGTGGCTCTCCTTCTGAAATTTCATATTCAGAAGTTGCAAGAAGTCAGTTTTGTCCGTCATCAATTGTAAAAAGTACGAAACAAATAAAACTGAATTGAATTGAAGTATCTGTAAAGTGTCGAGTGTCTGTGTGCAACCATCAGCTGAGGTGGATGTATATGTGTGTAGAGTCTACAGTGTCCAGGTACTGGCGTTCTGGTTCAGGGCCCGAACGGCCTGGGGGAAGAAACTCCTCCTCACTTGCTCAGTGTTTGCTTTCAAGGAATGGAAACGTTTCCCTGACTGCAACCGAGAGAAGAGTCCATTGTTGGGATGGCTGAGGTCCTTCACTATCTTCCTAGCTTTGGTCCACCACCGCTTGCTGTATATAGTGTCCAGGTCAAGAAGCTCCACACGGATGGTACGCTCTGCTGATCGCACCACCCTCTGGAAAGCTCGTCTGTCCTGTTTGGTGCAGTTTCCAAACCAGGCTGTGATATTTCCCGTCAGGATGCTCTCAATAGTGCAGGTGTAAAAGGTTTTTAGCCCCCTTAAGGGAAATTTTAGAGTTTGAACGGGTTATGCTCTCTGGTGTGCACCAGATCTCAGAGCATCGCGGATGGATTTATCCACCCACGGCTTCTGGTTCGGAAACGTTCTGATGGTGGTCTTCTGAACCTTGCCGTCCAGCAGTTTTCCTAGGAATCCCACAACCACTTCCATAAACCTTTTGACGTCATCGGAGCTGCGCCGGAACATGTCCCAGTCTGCACCATCCAGAGCGTCCTGCAGAGTGGCCGCCGATTGGTCCATCCACCGTGGTACCTTCCTCCGAGCAGGAACTTCCTGCTTGAGCCTTTGTTTATATTTAGGCATAAGGAAGATAGCGGCGTGGTCACACTTTCCAAAAGGAGGGCGAGATTTTGCCTTGTAACTGTCCCTCACTGTAGTGTAACAGTGGTCTTGAGTCCTTTGATCCCTGGTGGGGCAGCTGATGTGTTGATAAAAGTTCAGCGCAGCGTGTTTGAGGTTGGCACTATTAAAATCCCCCAGCATCCCGGTGTTGGGTCTGGTGCTGTGTGAGAGCTTCACGCACCTCACATAAAGCAGTGTCCGTGTCCACTTGAGGTGGAATATAAACGGGGCTGCATATGACCTAAGTAAACTGCCGAGGAAGATAAAAAGGTTGACATTTGATGCTCAGTAGTTCCAGGTTGGGTGAGCTGGAGCGCGTGAGAGGCACCAGTTACTGCTCACCATTAAACACGTGCCGCTTCCCTGGACTTTCCCGAGTCCTGTGTTCTGTCCATGCGATGAACCGAGAAGAACTCGGCCGGCTGGATGGCGTGGACCGGCACCGCTGGGTTCAGCCAGGTCTCGGTGAAGCAGAGGAGATTGCAGTCCCGGATGTCTCTCTGGAACTTTACCCTGGCCCTAAGGTCATCGAGCTTATTTTCCAGAGACTGGACGTTGGCGAGCAGAATGCTGGGCAGAGGTGTGCGGTGTGCACGAGCTCTCAGCCTGTTTCTGACGCCGGCTCGTTTCCCCCGGGCCCGTCACTTCAGGTCCCATCCTTTGGTCTCCCTGAGGATCTCCTTCGGCTAGCTCGGATCCGGGGTTAAAAACGTCGAATTGTGAGTACATTGTACACCAATAGAAATAAGACAATACCTATCGTAACAAATGGAATTTGCCGGTTCCATGTAATTAAAATTAATTTAACAAAGAAAAAAGGGTTAGGAGCAGTCGTGACAGCAGCCAACTTCGACAGCGCCGGAAGTCAACAACTAAAAAGGCAATAATATTGTTACTGTAATATATAATTTAATAATTAAAAACCCTGGGTATTTTATTTAAACCTAAAAAATATTGTCACATTTGTTGGATAAGCACATATTTCACTCTGTGAACTTACACCTACACTTAAAGTGTGATTTCGGTCTTTATTGGCATTTGGAATTTGTTTTCTATGACCGGATTTATTGTTTATTATTTAAAGATTGGATTTCTCTCTTTTTTCAGTACGAGATGAAGAGACTTGACCAAAAAAGTTATATTTATTTATTTATTTATTAATTTTGGAGAGGTCTGTATAGTAACTTGGATCTTAAATGTGAGCAGAGCCAGTGTACAGCACAGACTCACCACTACATCCAAGACAGTTTTGCTAGCATTTTCTGCTTGTTGTTCTGAGAAGTAACGTCACACCCGGTAAAACTCTCATTTGATTGGTCAGTTTCTGCATGCAAAATATCACATTAAACAAAATAGGCGCAGATGTACTTTTATTGCACTGAACTTCATTACAATAAATTTTATTATAATAAAAACATGCATTTAAGCACCAGCGTGATGCACATATTTCATCAGAAACTTCAGTCTTGGGGTGTAATGGAATTACTCTGCAGGCAGGTGGGATTAACGTCTCTGCCACAGTGTGGACTGTTTAGATTCAGCGTTAAGTTCAGCAGCTACGTTGCTTTGAGGGCTCTCTCTCCCTCCTACATGAAAAGTTTCCAGTGCGCACAAAAAAACTATATTTTTTTTCAACCTAAGTCCCTTTAGGGGCTCCGTACATCACTAATTCTCTTGTATCTGAGAATAATTAGGGCAATTAAGCTCCCTACTGCCACCCTCTGACATGGAGGAGTATTACATTACTCTCTCACTACAGCACAGACACTCGACAAGGCCAACGGTAACTAGATAATTTCCCATGGTATAACTGACGGTCTCTCACAGCACACTAGTGTTGAAAATCACTGGTATAAAGTAACTAAGAAAAGCTCAGCTGCACATTGGAGGAGGTTTTCCTTCAGTGGTATGTATCTGTAAATGTAATCTTGACAGGTGCACGTTAAGAATCTTTATGTGTCTGACCTTTCCCTTGTTCTCTGTCGAGTTTGACGGAGAAGGATGCACTGGCATGGACACAGTCCAGGATGGCAAGTAGAATCTTTGTCAGTCTGAGCAGGTCACTGAAGTTATAGAATCCAAAGTAGATAAGATTCCTTGCCAGGTTCACCACCTGGGAGTAGCAGAAGAAGAACATGAGCACAGCAAGAGAAGTACAAGAGAAGAAAAAAAGAAGGTGAGGAGCAAGACAGCGGTGATTGTCTGTATCAGATATAAAAATTAGGAAACACACCTCAAATGTAAGCTTATTTTTTTCTTTGTCAGAGAAAGGGAAGCTCTGGCACACAACATCTCGTAGATAATTCTCCACAAACTCCATGGTCTGGGAAAATTTCTCTTTCACCTCATCTCGCGTCATCCCATCATTATCATAACTAAAAAGAGAACAGAAGCAGAGTGCTGATTGGCTGAAGGGCGACACAGCTGTTCCAGTGAAAGGGATTCTTACTCACTCCTCGATGGAGATCTGTGACGGGATCTCAGACCACAGGCGTGCATATTTGACAGGCGTCACCTGTTCCTGGGGGTCACGGTCCACATGCATGTGCAACATCATGCGACAGAAAGAGGCTCGGAGGTCAAAGGGCAAATCTTCATCAGACATGCAGTGTAATATCAGATCCACATCCAGCTGAGCTGAAATCTTATTTATCGCCAAATACTGACGGTCCAGACACATCCGAGCAAACAAGTTCAACTGATACCTGACAGACACAGACACAGACACAAACACACACACACATTCATTCATTCATTCATTTTCTGAACCGCTTATTCCTAATTAGGGTCACGGGGAGGCTGGCGCCCATCTCAGCTGACTCTGGGCGAGCGCGGGGTACACCCTGAACAGCTCACCAGGACATCACTGTAAACACTTTTTTTCAAGTAGAAAATGATTTAGCATGTAAAGAAACCATCTTATGATGCCACCAGGTGACACTTTTGAGGCACTTTTTGATGTCACAAAATTACACTATGAAATAGCCCCATTTTACACAAATCAAATGTCATGTCTTTTCAGTGGTTAATGTGCGGGGCGTCAAGTTATCCCTGTTATATCTCTGGAAGGAAGACTACATACCTTAAACTCAAATTATGCTTTTGACCTACTCATTCAAAAAAAATGTGGTGGAAGGTTGGCAAAATTCTACCTTTGCTTGGGAAAACCCTTTGATATTTCAATACTTAATAACTGTGTTCAGTAAATCCAATGGTCATGGGAGTAAAACAACCATGGCTGTGGTGGTACTACAGAGACTACAGCTACTATGGAGACTATATTTTAGTGTTGTAACTTAGTGTTGAATCATAAGGATGTAATCCAAATATGAGTTATATGGTTATCTGGTCTCATCATCCATGTATATCATTTAAATGCCTCGTGAGCCTCATTAAACCTTGTGTCACATTTTACAACATACAGCAACATACACAGTTTGGTTATCTTATAAAAGGACATTGGCAGGACTGTAATATTAACACCAAACCAGATGATTTCTAAAACAACATATACCACTGTCTAAATGCACCAAAGCATGGAGATTATTTTTTCAAAGATATCCATAAAGATAGACTCTAATGTGTTAAGTAATGTACCTGCACTAAAGGAAATCATAGAAAATTAAGGTGCATAACAGTTTTATTGCAGTGACAAAAACATTTTTTGCTGGATAAATGACATTTTTCTGCAGAAAAGCGCTCAATAACTTCAGATATGAAATCACATAATGACCAGAAATGGGTCTATCTCAGTTACACATTGATTAAATTTGAATTTTCCGTGAATTTGAACAGTCTAAAAAGTACAAATTGCAAAGATACAAGGACATGGGCCAAAACCATCAAATAATGAATTATACTCAGATTATTGAAAATATGGAGCCATAACATGATTTCATTTGAAATGTCACACCTGACTTTGCACTTGCCATTTAGTTTTATTCCATAAACATCATTTCCCTCAAATTCCAAATAAAAATATTCTCACATTGAGCATTTAATTGCATTCACATTGCTCTTGGGTGACTTCATGCTGCAACTGGTGCAAATATTGTTAGTTGACCAACAAAAAAGGTTTGTGGTTTCGGTTGCCCAACTGACCTTACCAAAAAAAATGGTCACATTCAAAAAACTTTGCCCTATCTTGCTAGCAAAATACATTTCGTGTATTTTTGCATTTTTGTGCCTCCATTGGCGTGGCCTTCCTGGAAGTTCTCATGTCTTGTTGAACTTGGATCAAGTTCTCTTGTTCTCTTGTTGTAGATGGGATTTCAGTGACACCTGCTGTTATTTCATGCTTCCTGAACCCTGGCAACTAGATCTGCTGCCTTGTTTAGCAAAGTTTTGCCAGCAGGAATTAATTTTCTTTCTTTTAACCAAACGTCCATGCACAGCATGCATCCGCTTGACTTGTTTCTGTGATATTAACGTTCCACTAGCATCACATTGGTATTGTAAAAGGTGGCTAAACAATAATTTTAACATCATTTGTCAGAGACAGATCAATATATCTACTTAAGATATATTTAGATACACCTCTATGTAAAAATGCCAAAATGTAAAAGACGGCTGAAGGAGTTGTTTAATTAATGCACTAAATTACTTTAATGTTTGTAAAAATATTACTGTCAATGTTTATATGTAATTGTTTTTCTAATTAATTGTATTAATGTATGCAATTTTTTTGTGTGAATTAATTACTATTTGTAATTATATGTGATATGTAAACAATAATTACATTAATAATAATTTCTAACACAATTTAAACAAACTGTTAGTCTGAATAAATGATAAAAAAAACCCTTCTTGCTAACATTAGTATTTACAACCACCACATAGATTTCAGCAACAAAAATTTCATAGAAAAACTATTTTCACACATATATTGCTTTTAATGTAAATGCTGTACCTCTCAGTTTTTAGCAAAGCCTTTTCTTAGTAGGTATATCCGCAATTTTCCTGAACCGTAGTTTATATTTATTTATTGATTTTCTTCAATCTATTGCAAATATATTTTTTAAATACTTTTTTTCCTACCCACGGACTGAGTTCAAAGTTGGTTGCGTTATAGGAACCACAAATATATTTTTGTCTGGCCTAAATATAAAGCAGTATGAATTAAATAGTCAGTGCATGTTTAAAATGTCATGTAGATTTGGAGGTGAACAAAGTGTCAATACTAGAACTGGCATTCTGCACCAATTAAAACTTTCAGCTGATACTGTGTAAAGGATGAAGGGGTTTTCCCACATACATTATGTTTAATGAAAATAAAGGGATTTTATAATATATTATATGAAATTACACTCTGAAATGAAATCATTTTATTTTACATTCCCTTTAAAGTTATAATTGTCTCGTCTTAAAGAAAATTTAGAACCACATAACGTAAACAATTTGAAAAATGCCTGACTTTCACACTTTCTTATGCATATATTTCTGTCATCACACAGTGCATATATTTAATATTTCTTATCCTTTTTGCTTCTCTACCTTTTTTCTATTTCTGGTCTTTTACTCCTACTGTTAGCATGTTATTGTCATCTCCTATATTTCTGTCCTCTTTTTTTTCACTCATGGTTTTCATGCTGTCTTCCTTCTGTGCCCTCATTCTCTCCCCATCTCTCTCTCTCTCGCTCTCTCTCGCTCTCTCTCGCGCTCTCTGATGTCACTGCATTGATCAGGCTGCTGCTGCTTAGCTGAATTAAAATATGCATTAAAAATAGCTGCAGCATACAAGATGGATCTGCCTGTCCTGCGTGTGTGAGACAGACACCACTGAAGCGGATGTGTGTGCATGTGTATGTGTGTGTATGCAAATGTATGGACACTGTTTTTTTCCCCTCCTAATCTCCCAGCACTGCTGCTAACTCGAGATTGCCATCATTTTTTTCCTGACATTAGCATCACAGAGTTGTGCTTCTACCTCTCATTTTTGGTCACTCTGCCTTTCAGCACCTTGTTCAACGTCTTCCTTCCCTTTCTCCACTTGTACAGAGCAGTCATTGCTCTTATACCATCATCCACCCTTTAATCCATTTCTCTTATTGCAGAATGCATCTGTTCTGCTCTGCCATTTCTCTCTTTCTTTCTCTCTCTCTCTCTCTCTCTCTCTTAGTCGCTCGCTTGCTGTCCATCATCTTCCCCGGTGTTTCTGAAGCTAGCATTGTATGGTTCTGCATCCCTCTCTTGCTTCATCTTTCGCTGTCTCTTTCCTAACCGTTTTACAGCCATGTTGATTAAAGTTTCAGTGGCTATTCCAGTGCAAAGTCGATGCCACCTCTGAAGCTCAGCGGAAAGAGGGCTCTGAGAAGAGAGGGAGAGAGAGAGGGAGAGAGAGAGTGATGGAGAGAGTGAGAGCGAGAGAGAGAGAGAGAGAGAGAGAGAGATGACGCACAGACTTTGAGAGCAGTGCTAGACAGCAAGCAACGAGTCAAATGAGTCAATTTTTATTTTCGTTGCAAGATGGCGCATTTTTCTGTTTTGTCTGTTTCACCTCATTCTCTGATGAGCAGAATTAAATAGTACATTCTACGTGTTTCCTTTTCTGCAGAAAGCGCTGTGATGCGATTCTTACTCTGCCTATGACTGGACGCCAGCAGCTGTGTTTCATTTTGCTAAGGTAGGTAATTTTTTTGTTTTGTTTTGTACAATTTTATTTTTATTTCTACTTGTTTAAAATTGATCATGTGTTATGATTGCCCCCTCTTTGCTTTCCTTTTCTATGATGCTATTTACACTGTGTTAAGTAAGGGTGTGGCAGCATCCGTTTTCGCATATGTACGGATGGGGACTTAGAAAGCGAAAACAGTAAAATAACGTAACAAAATCTGCGTTCAGAACAAAATAAACAAAAAATACCAACAATTAGCTTTAGCATATTGCGCTATTAAGCTGACTCATACGCGAGCCGCTATCAGCGGAAGAGATGCAGCAAACCCTCAGAGTGAGAGTCCAGAGGCTGAGCAGACAAACCCACACACACACACAGGAGCAGAGCAGGCAAAGCCATCTATACTCCATCTTAACATATGCTGCTAAGCCAATCCTTAAAAATTTTTTATGCTGTTCATTCATCACCAGCTTAATTGCTGATTAAGGCGTTGCCGTGACAACAGAGGCCTGTTTCAGCTGTGATCATACCAACTTCTCTGCCTTACAACAGAATGAAAAAATAAAGCTATACATGGTGGCTTTAAGTTTGTTTGTTTGTTTGTCCATGCACAAAATTCAACACATCAACAAATCTTTGTGTGTGTCTGATGATGTCATCATAGCTCTATGTGGGTGGATGATATGTGCCTTTTTTTGCTTGGTAATTCATGTAGAGCTTCACATGTGGTTTTCTATCTTTCTTTTTTCTGTCTCATGTTCACATATTCCGAAACTCACTCGCATCTTTCACAACCCGCATGATGTCGATTCAAAATAAATTCCTTCAGAAAAAAAACTATAAAAAGAGAAAACTTAGTGTCATGTAACAAAACACTGGGTGTTTGTGTGTGTGTAGGTAATTAATACTTGTTTGTCAGTTTTTTTTTAATTATACCATGCTAACTGCTAGCAATGTACATGAAGTACATATCTATTAGCATTCTAACTGTAATAAAACTGGCATGGTGCAGGCCTAATTTCCGTATAATTCATCACAGTGTGTGAAAAGCAAGCATTGTTCACCATCGAGAGTGAATATTCATCTTCAGCTAACCCCAGCAGCCATTTTGTGCTCATCTCTTGTTCATGTTTTAAGATGGCCGCGCTGCAGTGAGGAAATGAGCAGAACTGCAACTCATCTGAAAAAAAAGAAAGAGAAACACAGACATCACAAAGTATTAGAATTGGAATACGGATAGGATGATGCATAGGTGCAGAGAGACAGGAAGAGAGACAATACAAATGAGACTAAGAAAGGGAACAGTGTCGCCAAAAAAGGAAGAGACATAGAAGCAGACCATACCTGAGACAAAGTAACTGATAGAGAAGTGCTGAGAGAGGGAGAGGGAAGAAGAAAGAGGAAAGAGAGTGTGAGAGAGGTGAAACTATATAAATAAATTAACACAGCAGAACAATAATGCAAAAAATAAAAAATAAAATGTTTTATAACAGTAATTGGTTCATGATATCCAAAACATAATAGGGGAACCTAGCATCGCAACTCGCAGTCAGTTGCTAATGTCAGCACTCTGTATATACAAACTCCCAGACATACACACAGATTAGTTAGTAATAGATAGTGTTACTATAATGAGGTGTATTAACGGGATTATTAACCATCAACCACATCAAAGATATATCACAGTTCATGATGAGAATCTGAAACATATTTCTCTCTCGAGTAGTGGTAGGAAGCATGTTTAGGATGCGTTTGTTGTACCCCTCCTTACAGCAGCCCCTCTATTCTATCTCTTCTCTTCCTCTTCTCCACGTGGTTGTTTTTAATTATTATTCTGTACATGCTGAACCTCTACAATCAGTTTCTTTATCCAGGAGGCTTTTTAAGAACCCAAGAACCCTAAACTATCTAAATCCTCTTCAGAGATATGTACAATTTTATAAATAATAATTAATATTTATAACTGCTTATAAAATATAGATGTTTTTACATTATCGGCTCCTTTTTTATTTGTGTCATTTTGACAAACGGGTATCCTGATTAGTTGGAGCACACTGGAGGTGGACGTGGTTTCTACTGTAAAAGCTCTGCTGCCATCTTGTGTTTCGCACGATGAGCTTTAGAAATGCTCTGAATGTTTATTCTGTCCATTTATTACACACACACACACACACACACACACACACACACACACACACACACATACACAAACACACAGACGTGTGAGTGTAATAATACTGTTTACA
>JBCNYG010000005.1:28461473-28471896 GCA_039654305.1 Porochilus rendahli | reverse complement strand
TAGGTTTCTATATGGCAGGAGGAGGAGCTTATAGGTCTCAGGATGGCGGGAGGAGGAGCCTGTAGGTCTCAGGATGGCGGAAGGACGAGCTTGTAGGTTTCTATATGGCAGGAGGAGGAGCTTATAGGTCTCAGGATGGCGGGAGGAGGAGCCTGTAGGTCTCAGGATGGTGGGAGGGAGAGCTTATGTCAGTGATAACAGGAGTAGCTTGTAGGTCTCAGGCTTTCAGAAGGAGGAGCCTGTAGGTCTCAGGATGGTGGGAGAAGGAGCTTGTAGGTCTCAGAACACCAGCGTGGATGAAAAAAAACACATGGAAGAGATGCTAGCGGAGCTGTATATAGCTGTAAATGAAAGAAAGTAAGTGATAGATGGTGTGGAGTTTAGTGTTCATAGTGTTAGACAGATGATGTGGCAGGTCTGAAGACATGAGTAAAGATTAATAAGAGCTCTATGAGGCATTATGCGGTTTATAACATGGTTACTGCATCATACAGACGTATAATTACAGAAATGACTATGATGAATGAGTACAGACTCCACGCGGAGTGTTAGTGTTGATCTTTTCTGGATTAATGAGTATGATATGATGTTAGATTTCTCACGAGGCTGCTTTGGCTGTTGTTTTAATGCGACATGTTTTATCATTTCAAGAAGTGCTGTGAACCTGGCTGTGTTAAAGCTGAACGAGCAGGGCCTGCTGGACAAGCTGAAAAACAAGTGGTGGTACGACAAGGGGGAGTGTGGCAGCGGGGGCGGGGACTCCAAGGTCAGCCAACAAACAGACAAACAAACAAACAAACAAACAAATAAAAAAGCTAGAGAGAGTCATCGGCAAGGCTGTGACCTCTGGTCCTGGCAACAGTAACCATGGCAGCAAGCATCTATTACAGCTCGTTATTATTATTGTTATCATTATTGTTAGTATTTTCATTGTTATTATTATTATTATTATTGTTATTATTAATATTATTATCGATATTATTATTATTATTAGTATTCTCTATTATTATTGTTATAATAATAATTATTATCGTTGTTATTAGTAGTATCCTCTAATAATATTATTCCAATAATTATTTTTATTGTTATTTTTATTATTGTTATTAATATAATTATTGTTAATATTAATGTGATTAATATTGTTATTATTATTATTATAATTGTTATTGTAATTATTAATAATATACAGATGAAGATCACAGTGAATTCTTCCCATAGAAATGTTGCAAGCAGTGATTAGTGTGTAGCGTGTGCTAGATTTGTCGTTAGTGTTTTGGTTGCTGTGTAGTTGTGAAAGGTGGCGTAGGTGTTTTTCAGCTGCTTTTTCCATCTCCATGGCAACAAGGGGGAATTATTAATTATTTCAGAATAATTTATTTAATGTTATTGCTGAAGAAACGAAGCTGCCACTCAGTGCGCTCTATAATTGGTGTAAAAGGTCAGGGGTTAAGATTCGCGACAGCAGGGTGAACAGTGAAGTCTTGAGAGGACGAAGCATGACAGCCACACGTGAGAAGTCTAATAATTTCCCAAAATCCCTCATTTAGTTACATGACATTTGGGTTTCTTCTATTCTAGTGAGTTCACGCCGACTTCCCCGGTGATCCTAGAGGGGTGTGTGTGTGTGTGTGTGTGTGTGTGTGTGTGTGAACATTGAGTATGGTGCAAAACATTTTTGGGGACACAGCCATCAAAGTACTTCTTCCTGTTTTACTCAACATTCACAATTTTGAAGAGCATTCAGAGTGCAGCAGTGCATTCTGGGATAGAGCAACTTTATAGAAGGGTAAACAAATAATTAACAAGACTCAGAGCTGGTGCAGTGGTGATCAAAGACAACACACACACACACACAAACACACACCTTGCACTCAGCCACTCCTTTTTGATGGTGCCTTCGTACCTTTGCTCTGATTGGCTCTCATTATTCCGATTATCTTTGATTGGATATCTCCCACCCTAAATCCCGTGGAAAATCCAACATAGCTGCCAGATCTATGCAGAGAGCAGCTAAGCATGCTGGGTAAGAGGGTACGTAGTCCGTTATGACATTAGGACTGCATGTTTCTCGTTTATTCATCTGCCTGTAGCCCTGCAAAGCATGATGGGAGTAATTCAACTATCTACAGCAAATATACATATACTGCATGGAATTTAAAAAAATCTGAGAAGTGTGTGAGCAATAAAACTCAGTGCTAATACTAACACGCAGAGAAAAGAATACTCAAAAAACCACAGCTCTGCTCCAGCGCCACCTGTTTCACCTGAAAAATTCTGAAGAAAAGTGCGGGTAAGAAATTAATCTCTCTTTATTCTTTCAACTGCATTTCCTGTCTCATAAACAGGTTGTTTAATGTACTGGAAATTTAGAGCTGCAGTTTTATTAGATTTGGATTTAAAGCTGTAGTGTGTAACTATAACTTGGGAGTTTTTGGAGACACCTGTGGTAGAATTGTGTTACTACAACTTTTCAGTCATCTCAGTATTCCAGAAGAATTTACATTTAACATTTAACATGTACATTAACCTGAAACACATCCTGTGCTAACAGGAAACATTAATAATAATCGGTGAGAGAAAAACATTATAAATTCATAATAAAGGATTTTAACACTTTATTTCTGTTTAATTTATTTTTGTTTGTGTTAAAGCTGAGTGTTGTATATTTGCTGCTGTTGAATTACAAACCGTCATCATTTAACAGAAAGGAAATAAACTGAGTCATTCAGCATCCCTGTTCATGACATCATTATCATTTTACTAATGTAACACGCTGTTCGGAAACATAGCATCATCACCTTGCGACGGGAGGAGCCTGCCAATCCATAACTGGAGCTTTTAACTGCAATGTTGGTAATTCAGTGGCGCAAACGGACACCACATACTTTCACACACAAAACCATGTGAAAACTTTACAATATCACAACTTCAGTAAAGTTTCTGTGGTTTGTAAAATATTCGGAGTCAACATGACATTGTTTTTACTGCAGAATCTCATAAATCTCGTCTCTCAGTTAGCATTCGTTTGTTGGGTCACTGCTGTAATGTAACATTTTACCTCGAGTTTTTTCATCATTACCGTTTTTACCTCTTTGTATTTGCTCTCCATTCTACCCCTTTGTACTTGTTAGCTTTTGTGTTTAGCTTTTCATCTTGAATATGAAGCTTTTGTGTGTGAAAGATTCTCTAATTCACGGATGAATTCAGATTTATACACTTTTTCGTTCCACCTTTCATGTTTTCAACCGTGCACAGCATTTTGTTTGGCGTCTTCTGTACAACATTGGCCCCACAGTGGGCTCTCGGTTCTGTGCCACCCCTGAAATTGCTGAGATGGTTGTATTTCCTTTGTGTTGTACTTCTGCCTCTAGGGTGTATTTGAGTTAGTAACATGTTGGGCCTGCACCCTGTCCCTTTCTGAATGTTGGTTCCTGGAAGCTAATGAAGGGTTCAAGATCCAGGGTTCCTGATGTCAACTGTACCTTCCTCAGTCCTGTTCTACTAATAATAACAACAATCAGTGATGTTTATCTCTCAGGTTCTCTCAGTGGGTCTCTGCTGGAACAGTGAGTGCTGATCACTCAAGTTTTTACAGTAGGTCCTGGTACAGTAGGTCAAAGGTCAAAGGTAATGCCAATCCCAGCCTGCTTGCCTGCTTGCCTCCTGCTTCTCTTTCTGTTGCCTCTGATTACTTGCCTATAGCTTACAGATGACAATAGTGCACTATTGAGAGAACAGGCCAAAAACAAATTTATCCTTCTGCTTAAAAAAATCTTTCACGTGTCATCAGATGGGTCAGTACCGGGTCAGGTCTGCCTGAATGACGGGCCAGTGCTGAGTTAATGCCAGGACAATGCCAATGAAGCTTAAATTAAATACATTCAGATGATCGCAGTTCTCACATCATCACAAGATTCAACTTTGGTTAATCGTTGACATCTTTAGCAGCGTTATGTTTTAGCAGCATTTAACCGTAGCAGTGTTCAGCCTTGTTAAGCTTTAGCAGCGGTAGCTAGTCATTTTAGCTGATTAAATGTGTCTCTGACCGAATGTAAAGCACAGCATTATTTAGTGAAAGCTAAAGTTAATCGTACTTCTCCAGTTTTTCTAGAGCAAGTAGGAGTTGTGTGTGTGATTGCATGATCTAATTTAAGCTTCGTGACTAGCGGCTGTTTGTTGCAATACATTGTGGGTTTTGCCAAGTTAACACAATGTTCCGCACAGTTAAAAACAAACTGTTCCCAAATAGTGCACTATATTATTCAGGGAGTCAAAGATCACTAGTAAGACCAGTCTGCTCGCTGCCTCGATTATTCTCTCTCTCGCTTCTTCTCTCTTCCTCCCCTCTGGGTGAATGAATTAAGAGCAGGAGACTATTCATGTGCACATTACAGGTGAACGTTACAGGTTGAAGGAGTGCACGTTGCGGGATGCTGAGTGTCAGTAAGGTGAATGAACTGGTTGCTGCTCTGGTGTGATTTATGTTATTTCCCTCGTGAAGAACTCCTGTAAACCTTGCAGTATTGAAACTCAGTGAACAAGGCATCTTAGACAAGCTGAAAAATAAGTGGTGGTACGATAAAGGGGAGTGTGGGACCAAGGACTCGGGTAGTAAGGTCAGTCCATCAAAAATATTTAAACAAAACTACAACACTTATTTATATTTTATTTTACTATAAGTTTGAGGGTTCAGTTTTTACTCGTTTTATTGTTTAAATCAGACCTCAGTATTATTGAAAGATGTAGTTGTGAGGTAGTTTGTAAGGTAATTTGAGGTATTTGTGATGCAGATATGAGGAAGTGTAAGGAAGCTGTTTGCTGAGCAACTTTTACAATTAATTTTTTTATTAATGTGTCCGTAATCCTCTGACTCCCCCGTTTGACTCCAGTCCACTGATTCTAGCTCTTTGACCGCACATTCCTGACTCCACCCCTGACTCCTACCTATGACCTGACTCCACCCCCTGACTCCTAACTATGACTACACATTCCTGACTCCACCCCCTGACTCCTATCTATGACCTGACTCCACCCCCTGACTCCTAACTATGACTACACATTCCTGACTCCACCTCCTGACTCCTAACTATGACTACACATTCCTGACTCCACCCATTTTGATTCCACCTCTCTGACTGATCATAACTCTGAATGCCAGCACAAATCACAACTAAGGAGCACTATTAGTGTTTTATAAAGAGTTTGTTTGTGTGTGTGTGTGTGTGTGTGTGTTTGTGTGTGTGTGTGTGTGTGTGTGTGTGTGTGAGTGAGTGAGTTTGTATAGGTCTGTTTGAGTGTGAGTGTTGAGCGTGAGTGTAAGTGTTGTGTTGTGTAGCTTGTCTCTGTTTGAAATGTGAAGCTGTTCAGTAGATCAGCTGATCATGTCGGTGTCCTGCAATGAGTTTTGAGAGCTGTGAAGTTTGCAGCAGTAGTTCAGTGAGGGGGATAACATCCACCACCATCATCATCATCATCATCATCACCTTCATCATCAACAGTCTCATCATCACCATCATCATTACCACTACCATCATCACCATCATCATCATCATCAACAATCTCATCATCATCAACAATCCCACCACCATCATCACCACCATCATCAGCAATCTCATCATCACCATCATCATCACCTTCATCAACAATCTCATCATCAACAATCTCATCACCATTATGACCACCACCATCATCATCAACAATCTCATCACCATCATCATCATCATCATCATCAACAATCTTATCATCATCAACATCAACATCATTACCATCACCATCATCACCCTTATCAACAATCTCATCATCAGCAATCTCAACACCACCATCATCAACAATCTCATCACCATCATCACCATCACCACCATCAGCAATCTCATCACCATCATCATTACCACCACCATCATCATCACCTTCATCAACAATCTCATCATCATCAACAATCTCATCGCCATCATCACCACCACCACCATCAACAATCTCATCACCATCATCATCATCATCATCAACAATCTCATCAACAATCTCATCACCATCATCACCACGATCATCATCATCAACAATCTCATCACCATCATCATCAACAATCTCATCATCAACAATCTCATCACCATCATCACCACCATCATCATCATCATCATCATCAACAATCTCATCACCATCATTACCACCACCATCATCATCACCTTCATCAACAATGTCATCATCATCATCACCATCAACAATCTCATCATCAAAAATATCATCACCACCATCAACAATCTCATCACCATCATCATCACCACCATCACCTTCATCATCACCACCACCATCAACAATCTCATCACCATTAACAATCTCATCATTATCACCATCAACAATTTTACCATCATCATCACCATCATCATCACCATCAACAATCTCATCATCACTATCATCAGTCTCATCACTATCATCATCATCATCACCATCAACAATCTCATCATCACTATCATCACCATCAACAATCTCATCATCATCACCATCAACAATCTCATCACTATCATCACCATCATCATCAACAATCTCATCACTATCATCACCATCATCATCAACAATCTCATCACTATCATCACCATCAACAATCTCATCATCACTATCATCAACAATCTCATCATCACTATCATCATCATCACCATCAACAATCTCATCATCATCACCATCAACAATCTCATCATCACTATCATCACCATCACCATCAACAATCTCATCATCACTACCATCACCATCAACAATCTCATCATCACTATCATCACCATCAACAATCTCATCATCACTATCATCATCATCATCACCATCAACAATCTCATCATCATCACCATCAACAATCTCATCATCACCATCACCATCAACAATCTCATCATCACCATCACCATCAACAATCTCATCATCACTATCATCACCATCACCATCAACAATCTTATCATCACTATCATCACCATCAACAATCTCATCATCACTATCATCACCATCACCATCAACAATCTCATCATCACCATCAACAATCTCACCATCATCACTATCAACAATAACATCACCATCATCGTCATCATCAACCTCAACAATCTCATCATTATCACCACCTTCAACAATCTCATCATCACCTTCAACAATCTCATCATCATCATCACCTTCAACAATCTCATCATCATCATCACCGTCATCACCTTTCCCATTCTCTTCATCACCACCATCATAACATTTCACATTCTCTTCATCACGTTCCACAATCTCATCACCACCATCATCATCATCACCACCATCATCATCAACTCTCTAATCATCATCCTTTTCTTTATAACTTTGCATAACATAAACCCTTTTTCTTGACCCCGTCACCCACGCCGTCACCTTCATCTCCATCATTTTTCTTGCCATTGTTGAGAAACGGGACAACTAGGATGTTTAAGCCTTTAATTGACGCTCACTCATAGTGGTCCAGTATTGTGTGTGTGAGAGCGAGAGAGAGCGAGAGTGAGTGAGACCAACCTGCATGAATTCCAAATCAGGCCAGTCTAATCTACACACTGATTCTGATCTGTCAATTCAGATTAGAGTCCAATCAAAGTTTCAGCCTCAGTCCAGTCCAATCCAGGCAGGTGAAAATCCAAATTAAACCTTGGAAAATAAACCCAAACATCTGATTATCTTCTGCATCTCTCTCAGGTCCGATCCATCCCTTAATTCTAAATCAGACATTTTTACTCACAGTCGCACAGATCAGATCTTCGGGTCTCACAGCCCAAATCCGACTGACCAATCAGAATCAGAGCAGATACTGACACTACTGTCTAATCGCCAGTAATCATTCCAGGAAAAATATCACAATTTACAATTCCAAACTATGGGTCCAATCAAGACTTCAGTCCAATCCCTGTGATCCAGTCCACTCCACTCTCCATTCCATATCTGATCCAATCACAGCCCGGTCTGATTAACCTGTCTCGATCACACCTGTACTTGATTAGACAGCATAATCATATTTCACAGCGGTGCTCAATCAGCGCCCAGGTCTCACGCTCTGGTCTAGATTTCAGTCCTTATCAGGCTGCTGACTGGAATTAAGGTCTGTTTGTGATTTATTTTTATCTTTATTTCAGTTTTCAGCTTTAGTCCATTAATAACTTCTGTTTAACACAATCTGGCATTTCCATCTCCTGTGTGTGAAGATAGATACAGAAGTGTGTGAACGATTGTGTGTGTGTGTGTGTGTGTGTGTTTTGGCTCTGCAGGATAAGACAAGTGCGCTGAGTCTCAGTAACGTGGCCGGTGTGTTTTATATCCTGGTTGGTGGTCTGGGACTCGCCATGACTGTGGCACTGGTTGAGTTTTGCTACAAGTCTCGTCAGGAGACCAAGCAGCTTCGACTGCTCAGTCCCGCCCAGAACTTTAAAGCCACTCCCCTGGCTGGCACGCAGGGCTTCACCACTTACAGGGAGGGTTACAACGTGTACGGTACCGAGAGCATCAAAATATAGCACTAGCTGTGTACGTATCTGTGGGGTTAGTGCTAATTAATCTCTTTAAAAAACAGTTTACTGATTAGATCACAACTTTTACTGTAACTGTTTAATCTCATCACTGTTTCATTTGTTTTTTCTGTTGTTATTTTTCAGGTGGTCCACGTGGGGGGTCAGCTTCCCAGTGACTTGTTTTAACAGGACACATCCCTTTGAGATTGGCCCCACCAACTGCTACTATTCTTCTCCCCTCGGACCTGCTGTAACCATAACAACTGCATTCCGATTCCATGATCGCTCTCGGTGCCTTATAGGAAACACAACATCCAACAGAGCGGCTCCTCCAAACTTCCAGAGCACTTCCTGTTTACTTACTTACTGTTACTTGTTCGTCTCCATTACAGAACCGTTTTTTTTATTCTCACTCCGTATTCATTCAGTTCCTCTGTGAGAAGTTCCTGTTGGTCTGAAGAATCCAGATCACTTCATCTTCTTCCCTTCTAACATTTATTTTACTCACATTACACACTTTACACACGTCACACATACGTTACTTACACTTTACACACACGTTACTCACTTAACTCACACATTACACACATCCCACACTTTACACACACGTTACACACATCACACACACCTTACACACATCACACATACGTTACTCACTTTACTCACACATTACACACTTTACAAACATCCCACACTTTGCACACATGTTACACACATGTTACACACATTACACACACGTTACACACATCACACATGCGTTACTCACTTTACTCACACATTACACACATCCTACACTTTGCACACACGGTACACACATTACACATACGTCACTCACTTTACTCACACGTTACACACTTTACACACATCACACATACATTACTCACTTTACTTATACATTACACACATCACACACACATTACACACTTTACACACACTATACACATTACACACACGTTACACACATCACACATACGTTACTCACTTTACTCACACATTACACACTTTACACACACGGTACACATGTTACACACATCACGCTTACGTTACCCACTTTACACACACGGTACACACATACTCACTTTACTCACACATTTCACACATTACTTTACTCACACGTTACACATGGTACACACATTACACACATACACGTTACACACATCACACATATGTTACACACTTTACACAAACGGGACACATTACACACACGTTACACACATCACACATACGTTACTCACTTTACTCACATTACACACTTTACACGCATTACACACACGGTACACACATTACACATACGTTACTCACTTTACTCACACTTAATACACATTACACACGTTATTTACAATACACACATTACTCATTTTACACACATTACTCACTTCACACACATTACACACATTACATACATCATACATACGTTACTCACTTTACTCACACTTAATACACATTAAACACACGTTACTTTACACACACGTTACACACATTGACATGTTACTCACTTTACACACGTTACTCACTTTACTCACACGTTACTCACTTTACTCACACGTTACACACATGTTGCACACTTTACACACATTACTCAGGTTACACATTCTATGCACGTTTCACACACATATACACGTCACACACATACACGCCACACACGTTACATTTTATACACTCTACGTTACCCGCACGTTACACATTTCACATACGTTACCCACTTTACACACAGCTAATCAATGAAACCTCAAACCTTCTCCAAACTCAAACAGAAACGTGGCGCACATAAATCAGGATGAGATTAAACTCAGAGGTTCGAGTTCCAGAATGTTCATGATGTATATCCAGGGTTGTGTATCTTGTAAGTTTGGAACTGCTGTTCCAGAGCATTCCCTATCCACTCCCCTCACTGCTCATTTGTTTATGGTGAAGGATCTACACCACTCTCCATTCCAGAG
>JBCNYG010000005.1:28137043-28147071 GCA_039654305.1 Porochilus rendahli | reverse complement strand
TTCAGAAACCCAAGAACCTTAATCCAGGGTTCTACTGACCTTTATTTCAGGAACCCAGGAACCTTAATCCAGGGTTCTACTGACCTTTATTTCAGGAACCCAGGAACCTTAATCCAGGGTTCTACTGATCCTTATTTCAGGAACCCAGGAACCTTAATTCAGGGTTCTACTGATCTTTATTTCAGGGACCCAAGAACCCTAATCCAGGGTTCTACTGACCTTTATTTCAGGAACCCAAGAACCCTAATCCAGGGTTCTACTGATCTTTATTTCAGAAACCCAGGAACCTTAATCCAGGGTTCTACTGACCTTTATTTCAGGAACCCAAGAACCCTAATCCAGGGTTCTACTGACCTTTATTTCAGAAACCCAAGAACCTTAATCCAGGGTTCTACTGACCTTTATTTCAGGAACCCAGGAACCTTAATCCAGGGTTCCACTCATTTTACTTCAGAAACTATTCCAGGAACTTTGATTCAGGATCTTTAAACTTGTTCACATGAACTTTTTTCAGGGGACCATAAAACTTTTCCAGCTTTTTTTTCAGGAACCTTTAACAGGATTCAGGAACCCTTCAGGAACTGAGGAAGGAACTTTTTAGGAATGGCACTACGGGAACGGGAACTGGAACAGGAGCTGGAACTCACAGAGGGAGTGTTATGGTTCTTTCCAGGTGCCGGGTCTCCGTGTCGGCTTGGTGTGCCAGGTTCTGTGTAAGTGGGCGTGTCCTTTTTGCCAGTATTACTATAACCAGTATTATATACCCACACCCACTGTTTGCTGACCACGCCCACTCACGAGAGACTAGTGGCGAAGTCACGAAATACTGACTTTCACTACGAGAGACAGAAGCAGAGAGAGAGAGAGAGAGAGAGAGAGAGAGAGAGAGAATGAGTAAGTGAGAGAGATCCCTGTCTATAGATGTCTTGCCCAGCAGGAAACACGCCTCCTGTATGGGCTACACTAGTGACACATAGTGTCACTAACATTATGGCGTTAATGTCGTTTATTTTGATTCTTTTAAATAAAACTAAGCTATTTTTATAGATATATAATTCTCTCTATATATTTATATTTATATATACATACATATGTATATGTTTATACGTAATACTGTACAGCTCAATTTTTTACAATCAAGAAATAGATACAATTTGTATCAACAAGCAAAGGTCGTTTCTAGACATTTGAGGCCTGATAACTTGCTGCGTGTAGAAAATAAATGCGTACATCAGAAACGGCACAAAATAAAATGCGCAGGAAAAGGTCGTATATTTATCTCGAATGTAGTTAGCCTTAGCCACTAGCTTTATAGCTTCATAGCTCGGGTACAGAGCTAAAGTCAACAAACGTCCCGACGGATGGACTACGGTACGTAAAATTTCAACGTTTAACGGTTCTCGCTTCTCTTTTATTACAAAAAACTCGTTTCTTTTAAAGTTTTAAATATAAACACAAACATTTCTGAAAATATTGTAAATAGGACCTTGCAAGATGATGTGATGGTTACAATCGTTATTAGACCGAACTGACACGAGGACCTTTTATCCAGCGTGCCATAAACCTGAAAGGAACCCAGGAACTAAACAAGCTTCCCCGTGCCTAAAAATAAAGCAGACTGTCTGGGGGAAACTTCGGGTTTGAAGCCTGCTCTGAAATCCTGGAGCCTTTTTTCGGGACTTTTACCAAGAAACCTTTAAAAGAAAGCATTAACCATGAAACTATGACAGGTGACCGGAACCTTCCCAGGGAACTGTTTTAGCTAGCTTGTCTGGCTACGTCCCATGCTAGCACCAAAACCATTTTGAAATCTAGCAACCTTTTCAGGACCCCAGAAACGATTCCAGGAACCTTTCCAGGAACCTACGTGGTGGTAAGTGCTGATTAGGTTTTCAATCACAATGTTAATATCGCACTAAGGTATCCGATCACTTTATTGATGTTATGTTTGGGGTTTTTTTTACCTGGGAATGATCGGGAAAGTTCGAGACAAACAGAACAGAGAGCGCGACAAAAGTAGCAGCAAGCGACCCATGAATCAAATGCAAGAAACAACCCAACGACAGCCTGGTGTTCCGTGTGTGTGTATCGCACAGGGAGGAACAGGTAGGCAGTGTGTCGCAACCTTCCCACGAGCGGTAACCTGCGCTCATGAAAACAAAACCCATCAAACAACAACGTCGAAATAAAGCTTCCTTTTTCCACCCAGACGCAGGGAGAGACACCACTCCAAGTCTGGAACATTCAAGGATTCCGCTAAGATCGCGCTTACATAATAATATAATATACAAAGGTGGGCGGAGCGGCGGCGTCTCCCAGCACCAATCAGAAAACACATGCTCTTCAAGAGCATTTTGCCGATGAGACGCGTCGACTGCCGTCGCTTTAGTAATGCACAAATCTCGTTAAGTTGCAGTATGCCCTAACTAACTAACTAACGAGATAATCAAGAGTCGAGCTCTCGATTTATTATCATGCATCAGTTGGTAGCTTGTTAAAGCTATAACGATTATATTTCTAAATACTACACGTTAATTAAAATAACCGTGTCCTCCTTGGCATCTCGGGAGTTTCAGGACCCGGTCCAGGTTGCAGAGTTTAGCCAGCTGGCTAATTAGATCCTTTTTCTAAACATATAACTCTCAGCTAATGTTATTTATGCTTTAGAAATATGTTTACGTTTAGCAACTCGTAACACAAGCTAGCAAATTTAGCATCGGTTTTTAAAGTTCCGTATAATAATCCAGTTAAAGCTATACAGGAATTTCAGCCAATGGGAGATCATCTACTGTGTCTACGACATCAAGGTGGACCAGGTGACTCGGCAGGTTTCACATCAAAGTTAAAATCTTCCGTATAAATCACCGCCGCTTAATCTTTTCCAACTTCCAGCGAAACAAACATACATTTGGTAAAATGTCACAAAGGCCAAATACTAATCCGTTACCAGAACAGGAATTTTCTGGATTTGGTAAAAGTTACTGCACAACAAACACGTCTCACAGGCTATATAGTATGCTAGCTGCTAGCTAACTAGCATGTATGTAACACTCAAACACACATTAAAGATCTTTTTGGCCTTGCTTAAGCAGCGTGAAATACTCTTTTATAATGGCTTAGTGCGATTGGGGAAAAGGGATGCCGTTCGTTTGGTCTTTTTTTTCTTTTTGGCAGGTCGGCGGTGTTTCACTCCAAATCCCAAGGTAGTGTTTGCAAAGTGGTATCTCTAAAACAGGAAAATAACTGCTCTAAATAACCGCTAGTGCTTAAATACTAAACACACACGGTGACCTCGACAACCATCAGAAAATATAGATATATTTATGTTTATATATTGATATATATATATCACATTAACACACTTGTGGTGAGGTCACACGATGTAAGGCCATAAAAGTTTAAAAAGGTCAAAGTTCAAGTTCATGCTTTGAGGTACTCGAGAGTTAACGCTCCTTTCGGAAATTTCACGTGTTCACCTTTTCACGAGGAAAAAAAAACAGAGATAATCGCACAGTCACAATATTTACACTGGTGCAAGTGAATACGTCGTTGTACTCACATCACAACCTTTTTTCATCATCTCTTTCATAAAAATTTCATTTCATACGAAAATTAAATGGTTTCAACATAAAGCAACAACAAATCACGTTCCTTATGAGAAAAAAACGAGTGAAATGGAAAAGAAATCACCATATTTTCCAGAGAATAAGAAACTCTTTTTTGCTATAGGGGAGTGCTCTTATTTTAGAATGCAGCAAACGTGTACGATGTGGTGGCACAGTGGTTAGTACGTCCGCCTCACAGCAAGAAGGTCCTGGGTTCGAGTCCCTGTACTCGTGTGGGTTTCCTCAGGGTAGTCCGGTTTCCTCCCACATTCCAAAGACATGCACATTAGGCTAACTGGCTGTTCCAACTTGGCCCTACCCCGAGGTCAACCCGGAACACGCTGGAGGGACTCCGTCTCTCGGCTGGTCTGGGAACGCTTCGGTGTTCAGGAGGAAGTGGTGCGGAGAGGGACGTCTGGACCTCACTGTTTAGGCTGCTGCCCCCGCGGCCCGACCCCGGAACAAGCGGAAGAATGAAATTGGCCCTAGGTGTGAGTGAGAGTGTGAATGGTTCTGTGTGTGTGTGTGTGTACTGACCCTATGATGGACTGGGAAGGTGTTCAGGGTGTACCCCGCCTTCACCTGGAGCCAGCTGAGATAGGCTTCAGCCTCCCTGCGCCCTAATAGGAGTAAGCGGTTTGGCAAATGAAAAAGCATGAATGAATGTATAGTCTGTAAATCAGCGTAACGGTAACATGTTTAGTTTATCAATGTGCTTTCATACAATAAACTTAAAATTCCTGGGATATTAATACAACTGGATACCATTATGACGGCAACCATCACTGAGGACACAGGTCTGGCTGAAGAACACAGACACTCATATTATTGTATGTGTTAGACCAACCATATAGGAAATATGGCCCGGACAAGCTTTTTCCTTTGAAGTGGGGTCAAAGGTCAAGGTCACACTGACCTAAAATTGGTACGCGACACTCCGCCTTACCACCCTACACATATCCACCAAGATTGAGGCAGGTGCCTCAGACGACTCAGCGGTTACAGCCTGGACAAGGAAGGGGACGCATGGAGGCACGGACGGACCGATCACTACAGGGCACCTGCAGTACGCCGGGCCCTAATCAAGCAATGTGTATTATCACTTTTCTCCAAGTACACAGAATGGGGGGGGTTTGACGGAGTTGAGGATAATGTAGTGTCTGGAAAATATGGTAAAATGATTTTATTTTTTAAGCAGCTGGTTTTTCGTGATCTGCACTCTTGTTTTCTTTTCCTCTTTGTATCCCAAGTGCATTTTTGTTACTGACAGTAAAATTAAAAGCTAAAAGGCATGAACACAAAGAATTAAATTGCTTAAAACACCTTCATCAAAGAACAAACTTGCTTCCTCTTCCACTGGATGATCTCTTTAACCTTGGTACAAGGCCCGTCATCACAAACGGATCAACCCAGAATCATGCTACGTGACGTAGCATTGCTAATCATAATTGATGCTAACACAGCGAAAAGGGTAACACTGGGATACGAAACACTCACCATGATGGTGAAAAAAAGAAAACGATGAAGAATAGAAGAATAAGGAATTTTATCTTTGTGATTGGTGGTGTAGATCGAGTTTGGAGGGAAAAAAAAAGGAAAGGTGTAAGGTGTTGTGCTGCTTCTCCTGCACTTGCTTAATGACAGGACCGTAGTTTGGTTACAATAACCTCTGCCAATTGCTGAGGATCCGTCATATGAGGATTCTTCTCCATGACCGAATGGACTACGTATGCTGGGAAGATATTGCAGAGGTTTCGGTAAGTCTGGTACTGGTGTTCGGGGATCAGGTGTCGTTCTTGCGGTTCCACCGGTCCGTGAGGTCCCAGCGGCGTATCCCATGGTGACCTCCAAATCTGTTCCATCTTTTCCGGCATACTCCGAACCATCACTCTTTCGCAGCAAGGCATGAGTCCTCCTGTCAGTCCGTAACCTCCGTACCCGTAAGGCTCGTTCCCACATGGCAAAGGATCCCAGCTGGCATGTTGCTCTCGACACAGGGGGGGCCGTCGCTGCCGGAGGGGGTTACTTTCATAAAGACGGGAATCGGAAATGCTGTCCATTCGTGTCATTCCCAAGGATCTGCCTGGCTGAGAAGGGCCAGACGAAGGCAACACATTCTGGGGAAGTGGAGGATAGTCACCCGGGCAACTGGATCGAGCTCCAACTACCGGATGCTGTGCGTGAGGCACGAGGTGGGCCGAGGATTGTTTGCGTGGCCCCGGTTTGGGTTCATCCGTGCCGTAACTTTGGACTCTTGTCAAAGCCTCATGGTGGAACCCATGAGCAAATGCTTGCAAGCGGGACTGTGCTTGGGATTGCACTTGGGACTGCGAAGGTGGTGGAACCTTCATCCCATCGTCCAAGCTACCTTCCATGGAGTACATCTCTCCGCCGTAGGACGAGAATGAGTCCGAAGAGTGGCTGCGTCCAGATTCAGGACAGATACTGGACGCTCGGCCTGGATATCCTCCTCCTACTCCCACCATATCCGGTTGTTCTAAGCTACAGAAACTGTCCTGCATGCTTCCTAAGCTCATGGTGGAAAAATCGCTCAGCATTGAATAGTAGCCATGGTCACTAACTACAGAATCGTATTTGGGAAAAGGTTCACTGTATGCCACCGATGCACCTTGACTGTTAGTGACCAAGATCGGAGGGTACTGGATGCTTCCAGCGTGTTCGAGCGAGCTGTGTGTGAAATGAAGTGACCCCGGTACTGGGCTACTTGCGGAACGAGTGTTCAGTGCCCCGGCTGCGTGACTTTTTGTCTGCGGCATGGTCGGGACGCTAAGAGCCGTCACTAACGATGGAACCGAATTAGCTTCGGCTTTCCGAGCCGGGCAGAGTCGCTCCTCCTGCTCACATCCCACGGAACGAATGCTCGGGTCAGACTGACGTTTTGGTGCCACTCGTTTCACTTCGGAACACTCCCCTTTCGTAGCCGTGCCGGACATGCCGCATTTTGCGAGAGCGCCTTCACTCATGGTCTTAACGGCAGACAGCTTGGCAAAAGCTCGGAGTTCGTCTGCAACAGATCGTATGGGCTGTGCTGCTCTTTCCGGGTGGTAGTACTTGCACTTGTGTCCATACGTGCACTTCTTACCTTCGATTCCAAAAATAAAAACAGTAAAGTCAAACCTTCAAATCAAACTTTTACATATGGACGGAAGAATGTTAATCAGTGAAGGAATGATAGTACACAGGTGCCTACGTTTGTTGTACTGACCATAAGGACACGGCTGCTTCTTGTGCTCTGGGACGACAGGTCGCTTACGGAGAAAATTTTCCAGGCTTGGTCCGTGTCGGCCTAGGGGGTCATCTGGTGGCATGAACCTACAAAAACACGACGTCATGATTCAAATTATCGCTCACACCCTGAAAGAAACAAAAGGGCAAAAAACGAATCAGAACTTTCTGCTTACTTGTCATTGACGAAACTGTACATGAGAAGCCGTTCCTCGATGAACTTCTTCCACTCTGGCTTTTCATTCTGCAGATCTCGATAGTTATCGTTTGACACGATGATACCGTCTGAATCGCACGCCAATTTAACAATAAACCGATCGTCATAGCAGACGACCCGTCGTCCTTGGACTCGCCGAGAAGGCGTGAAGACAAGGATTTTCTCTTTCTCCAGCTTCCTCAGGATTTCTTGATCTGAAGCCAAACGTGGCATCGAACATTACATTTCTTTAACCACATAAACATGACGTGACTCGTGGCAGGTAGTACAAACATACCTGTTATAGGTGCGTCGGGTCGGGACTGCTCTTTCCTCCATGCCGGTACAAACACTGTGATGTCTTTGTGTCCTCGCTCTAGGAACCAGTCAACCGCCAACTGGATGCCCAGGCATGAGAAAACCTCTTTGTTTCCATGGCTACAAAACATCACAGACGCCAAGTTACTTCAACACACCAGCTAATATTTACTTCATGATCAACCAAGAGCTCGTATACTTTTGCATCCATACACCACTTCCTGAAACAGGTCAGCACGGGCTACACCTGTCCCACCTTAATCGGGTCTTAGAAATCCCAGGGATGCTGCTACTGACGGGACTGAAGGAACCAGAACTCTAGAAGAAGTCTAATTCCCCACAGAACGGCTTTTAATTTTCTCGACTTCTACCTCAGCCTGCTTGCTGACCCTGCCTCTAGTGGGTAGTGGTGCCCCTTTATGGGGATGAAACTGAACTGGTTCACCGGTGGGCGGCTCGATGGTGTAGAAGCATAAAGGTCCTGGGTTTGACTCCAGGCTCGATTCAGTGTGGAGTTTGTACGTTCTCCTTGTGGTTGTGTGGGTTTCCTCCAGGTACTCCGGTTTCCTCCCACAGTTCAAAGTCATGCAAATCAGGCTAAGTGGCCCCCTAAGTGTGAGTGTGATTGTGAATGGTGGTGAGAGACGGTTGGTCCTGCAGTGGACAGGAAAGCTATTCGGGGTGTACCCTACCTTCACCCAGAGTCGACTGAGATTGGCTCCCCATGACCCTACTAGGCTTTAGCGGTTTGGATAATGGATGGATGGCTCAACAGTTACATACGTTGTAGGTACATATCCAGATTTCTGGGATACTTGAACCTTAAAACCAACGATTCAATGATTTAGAGCGTGCAGTACCTCATGGCCACGTTGGATCCGTCGATAACAATGGGTCGGAGGTTATCGTACGTGTCGTTTGGCTCCTCCTCGAGTGACGCCTCAGGACTCACAGCTTCTTTGGCTCCAGAACCACGTGGGGTGAGTGTTAAACCGGTTGCCGTTAATCCGGTGGACGTTTGTGTCTGCGTTTGTGGTTCAATTTCTCCTTTATTCCCGAGACGCACAAGTTCGGCCAGGACGTCGTTAGTGAGGGCGCTCGGTCCCAGTTTACTCAGCACAACCTCCACCTGCTCACCAGAGTAACCTAGCTTCAGCGCAAACTCCATTTTGCTCTGATAGTCCCGATCTGAAGGGGCGTGGCCCACTGAGGGAGTGGGTGGTGCCAGTGATGAGGAAGTGGGAGTGGCTGGAGAGTCATCGGTGCGGAGTTCCTGAAGCGTGCTGCTCTGGCTGAAACTCGGACGGTCCAGACACGGAGAGCGACACAGCTGCCGGTGGGGTTTAGTCGCCATCATCAGTTCGGATTTCCTTCCTCTTCCTCCTCCTCCACTTCCTCCGTGTCCTCTCCCTGCACTCCGTCTTTCTCCTTCGCTCTCCGAGCTACTCCCTTCTTCCTCTGCTTCTTCGTCCTCCATCAGCTCGGGCGCATACTCTCGGGCCTCGGACCACTCGGGCTCGCGAAGACGACGCTGAAGCCACAGGGTCAAACGCTCATGATGCCTCAGCGCTGGTGAGATCAGAGACACAATGTAGTCCTGCATGGAGAGAGAGAGAGAGAGAGAGAGAGGGAGAGAGGAAAAGTGAAGACAAGAATGGAAAGACCAGATGAAAAGGAAAGAGAAAGAAAATGAGTGAAAGAAAGAAAAATCAAATGGAAAGTTATATAAAGAAAATACAGGTGAGGGAGTGAATGAAAGACAAAAAGAGACAGAATGTAAAAGAGAGAAGTTTAAAGAGAGAAAGATTCAGTATGTGGTAGAATGAAAGGGAAAAAATGTTGAAAAAAAGAATGAAAATGAAAGAGGAGGACGAGAAAGAAGGTGTTTAAGAAAATTCAAAAACAGGATGTGAGAAGCCAAAAAAATGATAAACATCAGAGTCTGATTTCTCCTCAACTGTCTCTCTGTCTTTATGTCTTTCTTTCTCATTTTCTCCCTGTCCCTGTCGCTTTCTTTCTTTTACTTGTCTTTCACTATTTTTGCCTGTCTTTTAGTCTCTCTCTCTCTTTCTTTCACTCTCTCCCTCCTTTCTTTCTTTCACTCTCTTTCCTTCTCTGTCTTTTTCTCTCTCACCATTAGTCAACCACTCTCTATCTCTGTCTCTCTCTCCCTTTCACCCTGTCTCTCTCACTCTCTCTATCTCTCTCTCATTCTCTCTCTGGTGTTATGGGTGGAACTGAAGAGTATGGACCATTCTCTGATCTCTGATTGGTGGAAATGATTCAGTTATGAGTGTAACCTCTGGCTCACACGGTGACTCTTTATGACATCAACATGTCTGTGTTCCAAAACTGTTTATAATACCCCTGACCATGCACAGGGGCAACAAGCACACATTACGTGTTTATGTTATATCCTTTACACGACGCCGTCCTGAAACCCCGCCCACTTTCACGGTTACGTCAGGTCACGCACACGGAAAAATCAAATCCTGCTGTTATAGCAGTCCAGAATTTGTTCACTGGAATGCACAGGTATGTGTGTGTGTGTGTGTGTGTGTGTGTGTGTGTGTGTGTGTGTGTGTGTGTGTGTGTGTGTGCGTGCCTCGCCGTATGCGCTCAACATCTCGAAAGCGCACACATCTACGCTCCCACCGCTTTTT
>JBCNYG010000005.1:27816570-27827166 GCA_039654305.1 Porochilus rendahli | reverse complement strand
TACCCCGCCCTCGCCCAGAGTCGGCTGAGATGGGCGCCAGCCTCCCCGCGACCCTAATTAGGAATAAGCGATTCAGAGAATGTAAATGAAAAACTATAAATAACCACATGGCTGTAATCTGGTGTGAGATATCCAGTGTACTTCCTTTTATTTCGTTTTTCACTCCTCTTTTTCTCTCTCAGTCCATCCAGCTGTTGCTTCAGAGTCAGCGTCGCTACACGTTCGAGTTCGATCAGATGGACCACCTCCTCTCCGTCACTCTTCCCAGCATGGTGAAACACAGCCTGCAGACCGCGCTCTCTATCGGCTACTATCGCAACACCTACACGCCGCCCGACGGCTCCACCCACTCCGTCGTTCAGGATCACGCCCACGACGGCCGACTGCTGCAGACGCTGTATCTCGGCTCGGGGAGGCGTGTCGTGTACAGATACGGTCGGGCAGCGCGGCTCAGCGAGGTGCTGTACGATTCCACGGTGGTCAGCTTCACGTACGACGAGGCGTCGGGGGCATTGAAGACCATCCACCTGATGCAGGAAGGCTTCGTGTGTACCATACGATACAGGCAGACAGGTGAGCGCAAACCCGAATCACAGTGTATGCAGATGTGTCAGTATTTAATATTTATTCCTAACAATCGGGAAAAAAACGTGTGGCGTGATAAAAAAACGAGCTAAAGGAACAGGACACGCGAGCGGCGTGAAGGTCGGGCCGGCCCCAGTGCACGTGCGCAGCGGTTTGTAACGAAGCGGGTGAAAGCATCACGTGTCATAGAGGGGGGGACATGCTTGTTACACCCCTCCCTGGCTGCTGGAGGTCATATGTGACAGGGAGGGAATACGTGACGAATGGGAATTGGCCACGACTACATTAGGAAAGAAAAAATGGGGGGAAAAATACCCACGAAAAATTTTTCCTAAAAAATCCGAAGGAGGCAGCGCTATACGGGCTTCACGTGCCGGGAAAAAAACTTTATTCAGATTTGAAATGAGCTTGAAAAGAGGACATCATGTAACTTTTCTTACGTTCCCTGAAATATATGCTAAAGTAGTTATTCACCTCTGGCTGAGTGAATATCAGGGTATATTCCATGCAGCGTTCCTTACCCCGCCTTCTTCCAATAATTAATTATAGTTTATTTTAACCACACTGGTGATTTTTATCCGTGAAAAACTCATTAAAGTTCACATCAAATAAAGAGATGAAGGGACAGAAATGCACCTTCCAGAAAGTTCCACAAGTCACTCATGCTATCTGGAGCTGCTAGCGTCGGTTTGTTTTAGCCACATTAGCATTTTGAGGGTGTAATATTGCTCGGTGCCGCGTCCTCCTTCGTATTCCCCGCGCGTCCGGGACGAGCGCTGATTTAGGAGCCACATAACTTTTCATTAGTGTGTAAAGCAGAAAATCTGGATCCCGCGTGCTGACATTAGCAACATCGACGAGTAGCAAAGCGACAGATGATGAATCATCCGAATTGCTAATGAGGGTAATAATTTCTTTATTTTCTCCATTTCATGCAAGTTTGAATTTGAGTTAGCAACACACAACGTGGAGCGGCAGCGAGACATCGGCGTTTGCTGAGGTGGACAAACTGTGGTGGGAATCATTCACGCTAGCTGGTTACATAGCCATAGATTTTGTTAACTGTTAGCCATGTTAGCACTTTTTTAGGGAACAATCCCTTCGTGCTGTCAGATAGCCCAAGACGAGACGCTTCTTCAGACGCAGAGTTTCATGATATGGAGGGAATATCGTCGGCGTGACGTTGTGCAGGCTCAGCGCTAATCTCCGAAACTGGCATTAGCCATGTTTTTTGATGTAATCCCGCCCTCCGCTTCAGGTTTGATTAGCGTTCTTTCGTCTCCGCAGGTCCGCTGGTGGGAAGGCAGATCTACCGTTTCAGCGAGGAGGGTTTGGTGAACGCACGCTTCGACTACAGCTACAACAACTTCCGCGTCACTAGCATGCAGGCTATGATCAATGAGACGCCGCTCCCCATCGACCTCTACCGCTACGTGGACGTGTCGGGACGTATCGAGCAGTTCGGCAAGTTCAGCGTGATCAGCTACGACCTGAATCAAGTGATTACCACGCACGCCATGAAACACACCAAGATCTACAACGCTAACGGACAGCTCATCGAGGTCCAGTACGAGATCCTGAAGTCCATAGCCTTCTGGATGACCGTGCAGTACGATGGCGCCGGACGCGTCAGCGCGTGCGACGTCCGTGTGGGTGTTGACGCTAACATCACGCGACATGCTTATCGGTACGACGCCGACAGCCAGCTAGCGTCGGTTTTAGTTGACGACCGGCCCATGTGGCGCTACGGCTATGACCTGAACGGAAACATAAACCTGCTGAGTCATGGCGATGTCAACGTAAACGGACGGCTAACGCCCATACGCTACGACCTCAGAGATCGCATCACGCGCCTCGGAGATGTCCAGTACCGCGTGGATGAGGACGGATTCCTGCGGTCGCGTGGCACTCTCGTGTTCCGTTACAGCGCTAACGGCCACCTGCAGGGGGCGCTGGACAGGCAAACAGGCCGGCACGTCTCGTATCGGTACGATGGGCTCGGAAGACGCGTGTTCACCCAGACAAGCGACGGGACACGGATTCAGTTTTTCTATGCGGATCTGAGCGAACCGACGCGTGTCACCCATCTGTACGACCACGGCGCTTCGGCCATTACATCACTCTACTACGACCTGCAGGGTCACCTGATTGCCATGGAGATGAGCAGCGGCGAGGAGTTCTACCTGGCGTGCGACGTGGCCGGGACGCCGCTCGCCGTCTTCAGTAGCCGCGGCACCGTGATCAAAGAGATCCGCTACACGCCGTACGGAGACATCTACCGGGACTCGAACCCCGCCTTCATGCTGCCGTTCGGGTTCCACGGAGGGCTCTATGACCCCCTCACGCGGCTCGTCCGTATCGGGCACCGGGACTACGACACGGTCGCCGGGAGATGGACAACAGCCAATCACGACCTGTGGGCGGAGATGAGCGAAGATCCCAAACCGTTCAACCTGTACACGTTCAAGAACAACAATCCGCTGGGCAGCGTGCAAGACGTCACCAAGTTCACCACAGGTGAGGGGTGAGGGGTGAGGGGCGCAAATCCCTGTTTCCTAAAACCCCGTCCCTGTTCTTCAGAGTTCTCTGCTGGTTGCCATGGTTTCCACGTTAGCTAGTTAGTCTGGTAATCTGTAGTGCTTTACTTCGTAACGTTCTGTTAGCTTCACTTCTAAATTTAAACGAAAGCGTGTGTGTGTGTGTGTGTGTGTGTGTGTGTGCAGATGTCAGCAGCTGGCTGCAGCTGTTTGGCTTCCAGCTCCATAACGTTGTTCCCGGCTTCCCCACGTTGCCCGTGGAGAAAACCCAGCACACGTACGAGATGGTGAACACGCAGGCACGAACACACAGCTGGGAACCAAGCAAGGTATGATGGGAAATATGCAAATGAGTAGAAAACAATGTGATAAAATGGAACCTTATATTTTTCAAACGCCCCTGTCCTTCTCCAGGTGGTCCTGGGGGTCCAGTGTGAGCTTCAGAGGCGTCTCCGGAGCTTCATCTCACTGGATCGCCTTCCCATGAGCTCAGCCGACGGGAAGCCAGGAAGCAAGCATAAGCTCCGCCCTCGCTTCTCTGCCCTCTCTTCCATCTTCGGTAAAGGTGTGAAGTTTGCTGTCCACGAAGGTGTCGTTGCGACAGAGATAGTGGGAGTGGCTAGCGAGGATGGGCGTCGCGTGGCCTCGCTTCTGAAAGGTGCCGTCTACTTGAGCGATCTGCACTTCACCGTCGCCGGGCGCGACACGCACTACTTCTGCAAGGCCGCCTCACTCGAGGCAGACCTGGCCGTGGTCGGGGTCGGGGGCGGAGCCAGGGTGCTGGAAAATGGCGTTAACGTATCGGTCTCACAAATGAGCGCGGTGATGGGTGGAGAAACGCGGCGGTTTGCGGAAATCGTCCTCCAGCAGGGGGCGCTGAGCCTGCACGTGAGGTACGGAGCGACGCCGGACGAGGAACGCGTCCGAGTGATCGAGTCGGCACGAGCGAGGGCTGTGCGAGGGGCGTGGCTAACGGAGCAGAGACGGGTGCGGGAGGGGGAAGGCGGAGTCAAAGCATGGACGGAGAAAGAGAAGGAGGAGCTTCTTTCAGAGGGTCGTGTCACCGGTTACGACGGGTTTTACATCCTTCCTGTCGAACAGCATCCGGAACTCGCGGATAGTCCGTTTAACGTACAGCTGATCAGACAGACTGATGCCGGGCGTAGGTAACACACACACACACACACACACACACACACACACACACACCTTCACACACACACCAGTTTCCAGGATGTTGCCAAGACAAAATCCAGAAAGACTTCTTTGACTCTGGAATGTGATCACATGATGTAAAATTACGTTATTTAAGGAAGTGCCCAGTTTGCAAGCTTTACATTTATTCTTTTTGTGTTAATGTTTTAATTGTGACGCAAAAAGCCGTCTGTTTTCGCCCAAAGGCATCTGATTTTCGGAACATCCGAACTTTTTCCGTGAGTGATGAGTGCTACTTTACGTACAGTCCAGCTCGGAGGGTTAAATGCTGAACCATCTTTACGGAAATTCAGATAAAAATTTAACGAAGAGAACCGAAACTTCAGCTTCGGAAAACCGGAGGAAAAAAACGACATTATCTTTTAACTTTCTTGGATCGAAACGCCTTTTAACGGACACCTCGGACTGGAACCGTCACCTATCACGCATCACGCATCCTGCACGGCCCGGCGCCAGTCCCTCACTTCAGTGGCCTTCTAGAATCACCTGTTTGAGAGGAATTCCTCAATCTTCAGTTTCAACAGCGTTCCGGATCCATGCACTTTAAAGGAATTACAGAAATGGTCTAGTCGCGTCACAACCTGGGATCTCTCGGGGGGAGGGGTTTGTCTGGGGGCTTTTCTGCTTTGGTTTCTGGTTTGTTTTTTAATGTCACTGAGGAAGTCGGATGTTTAAATTGCACCCCAGGATGTTTTGTTTTTTATTTAGTACACGTCATTCCGCAGGTTTTTGGTTTAAGTTGAATTCCAGAACCTGCTCTTTAAACGGCATTCCGGAATCCTGTTGTTATCTTTTCTTCGGTTTGAATGGAGGATTAAATCAGTTTTAAAACACACCCGGTACAGAATGCTTTTGTGAGTCATGCCAAAATGAGCAACGTTCCACAGAATTCCTTTTAAACGGCATTCTGCAATTATATTCGGAATCTCACGCTTAAGTGGGGTCTCTCAAATTCGAAAGAGCAGAATTCCGGAATGTTTGGTGATCATGTTCTGGTAAAGTGCTGAAGGGTTCTGTTTAAAGGGAATTTCCAGTACGCTTCCCGCAAAAAATTGGGAATTCTGGATTCTCTGGTTTAAATTGTGTTTGTGGAATCTTGCATTTTTGAAGAGCGTTCCGGAATCGTGTGCTTCACTGGCGTTCTGGAATCTTCTTCTCGGACATCGTGCTGTATTTTTTTGTTGGACTGGCATGCTGACTGTGTTTCCGGACTCTGATCGTGTGCCTAATCTGCAAACATCTTGCGCTTTTTTTCCACCGCAAAAGAACCGGATTTTAGCCGGCAAACTCGGCCTGGTTCACGCGCCCAGAAAAACTGCAGGACTGGAACCACGGAACCGATCGCATCACCTCACAGACTAGGTGAGGCGGGCTCATTATGCTGCCGTGACAACCGTCCAGAACAAAGCAACTCACCTCGTGAACCGGATTCGGAACGGATCGGAGAGGCGGTTTCGAGGATTATTTTTCGGGGAAAAACGGACGACGCTCTCGACAGCAAGCTGAACACAACTGACTGTCCGACCATCGTTGCTATTGCTGAGAAAAACTTTGAGCAGCTATACGTTAAAAATAAAACCAATCACGTGTCGACGTTGTTTATCTCTGTGCTGTGTATAGAAGCTGAATGCTCAGATGGTAACATGTGTTCTCTAATCCAGAAGTAAAACAAGATATCACCTTAAACTAACCATGTGACCCCTCACAGTTCTTCTTCTTCTTCTTTCTCTCCTCATTTTACGCGTTTGCTCTGAAACTTTGGGGAAATACAGTCACAAAGGGGACGCCGAGTCCATGAGGGTTTAGCGCTCCCAGAAAGTTTCATTAAGAGGGAGGTGATGTGCTTCTGAAGTGCTTTTAATAATAATCTTCAAAATATATCGAGGTACTGGGACTGGAACCAATAATCCGTTTATCTGTTCGAGACCGAAATGTTCCTGATCCTGTTTCACCGACCGTCCGGTCAATGTCCATCCATCCATTCACTCATCCATCCATCCATTCATCCATCCATCCATTCACTCATCCATTCACTCATCCATTCACCTATCCATTCATTCATCCATCCATTCATCTGTCCATCCATTCACTCATCCATTCATCCATTCACTAATCCATTCATCCATTCATTCATCCATCCATTCACTCATCCATTCACTCATCCATTCATCCATCCATCCATTCACTCATCCATTCATCCATTCATCCATCCATTCACTCATCCATTCACTCATCCATTCACCTATCCATTCATTCATCCATCCATTCATCCATCCATTTACTCATCCATCCATCCATTCACTCATCCATCCATCCATTCACTCATCCATTCATCCATTCACTCATCCATTCATCCATTCATTCATCCATCCATTCACTCATCCATTCACTCATCCATTCATCCATTTATTCATTCACTCATCCATTCATTCATCCATCCATTCACTCATCCATTCACTAATCCATTCATCCATTCATTCATCCATCCATTCACTCATCCATTCACTAATCCATTCATCCATCCATTTATCCATCCATTCATTCATCCATCCATTCATCCATCCATTCATCCATCCATCCATCCATTCATCCATCCATTTACTCATCCATTCATCCATCCATTCATCCATTCATTCATCCATCCATTCATCCATCCATTCATCCATCCATTCATCCATCCATCCATTCATTCACTCATCCATTCATTCACTCATTCATCAATTTATTCACTCCTCCATTCACTCACCTATTCATCCATCTATTCATCCATTCATTCACTCATCCATTCATCTATCCATTCACCCATCCATCCATTCACTCATCCATTCACCCATCCATTCACCCATCCATTCATTCACCCATCCATTCATTCACCCATCCATACATTCATCCATCCATACATTCATCCATCCATACATCCATCCAGTCACTCATCCATTCATCCATCCATTCATCCATCTATTCAGTCATCCATTCATCCATTCACTCATCTTATCATTCATTCACTCATCCATTCATTCATCCATTCATCCATCCATTTACTCATCCATTCATCCATTGACATCCATCCATCCATTCATTCATCCATTCACTCATCTATCCATCCATTCACTCGTCCATTCATCCATTCACTCATCCATCCACTCATCCATCCACTCATTCATCCACTCATCCATCCATTCATCTATTCATTCATCCATCCATTCACTCATCCATTCATTCACTTCCTTATTCATTCACTCATCCATGTATTCACTTCTTCATTTACTCATCCATTCATTCACTCATCCATTCATTCATCCATTCACTTATTCACTCACTCATCCATTCATTCAGTCACTTATTCATTCACTCATCCATTCATTTATCCATTTACTCATTCATCAATTCATCCATTTATTCACTCATCCATCCATCCATTCATTCACTCATCCATTCATTCACTCATTCATCCATTTATTCACTCCTTCATTCATCCACTCATCCACTCATTCACTCCTTCATCCATTCATTCATCCATCCATACATCCACTCATCCATTCATTCACTCCTTCATGCATTCATTCACTCATCAATTTACTCACTACTTTATCCATTCATCCACTCATCTATTCATTCACTTCATCCATTTATTTACTCCATGCCTTCATTCATTCATTCAATCATTCACTCTGTCATCCATTCGTCCAATAGTAGGAGGAAACCAGAGTCCCCAGAGGAAACCCCTGCGAACAGGGTTGGAACATGCAAACTCCACACTGAAACGCGCCGAGCCGTCACGTGCTAGATTTTTATTTGTAGAATCAAGGAGAAATTATTTTACATGTTTTGTAATGAAATGAAATGTAATATTGTGGAAAACACGGATATGATTTCAGGGGACTGAGGGACTGATTTATAAACTTTAAATTTTATTTGACGTTGTTGCACATCAACTGAAACGACTCGACTCTCGGAATATCAGATCCTGCAGGAATCCGCTTGTTCCGTAAAGGTTACGGTCTAAAATATCATATTTGTGTTGAAGATGATGTGAAAATTGCAAAAATAGTTTTCTGCATCTTAACATCTTCACATTTGTAAACAGGAAGTCACGTTTGGTGATGTACGGCGCCATGTTTCTGCGCAGGACTGTTATGATTGCAAGAAGATTACAGAGTGCATGAGGATTGGTTGAATTTGTGTGAATTGATGTGATGGTGACATCGCCACTTCCGGGACGGTCTGGAATGTAGGCTGGTTTTTGAGGACCCGAAAAGAAAAATTACACTGCTCACCGTGTAGTCAGACTGTGAGAGAAAACCAGAGTACCCAGAGGAAACCCTACTTGTATGTGCACCATCTGATAGATCAATGTGGCTTATTAAAGACCACGTTATTATTATCGTTACTGTAAACACTATAAAAATATCTTTAACGTGACCATGTTATGGTTTTATTTTGTTTGTTTGTTTAAAAAACAACGCATATTTAAAAGAATGTAAAACAGCATTCGGGCCGGGCCTCAATCCTAATCATGCACTTAAACCAGAAAAAGACCTAAAGGACAATTCTGAATGGTCTGTGAAATGTAAAAAGCCTCCACCAGGGAGCGCTGTGGTGCCTCTCGCTGGTTTGAGCGAAATACTGAAATGAAACCGATTGAGTTGAATGTAGTCGGAAAAACAGCGATAAAGATCCATGATGATAAACAGAGACACCTTTATATTACAATCTGAGGACCTGATCACATGTTTACTGGGGTGTGGTTTTCTTTCCTGCTCGAGGAGAAACGAATCTTTTAACTAATTAGTGAAATCAAAGCGTCGGTAGTTCAGTAGAAGAGAACTTGTTTTTGATAATTGTCTAAAGTGCTTTTTTTTACTCTTTAGAGAAAGAAATGTGGACATGTGCCTTTTTCAGTGAACGTGGGGGAAACAAGAGCAAGAACAAATCATGCATTGCACGCGTACACACACACACACACACACACACACACACACACACACACAGAGTGTATATCAGTGTTAATTGTATGTTTTTTTAACAGTAATCAAGAAAAGCAGCACTTATACCTGTGATACTGAAGCGGTCCCCGCAACGCCATTTTAACCGCAACGTGTGTTTCATTTCAGTAATTAATTTTTAGAATTTCCTAAAAGTTTTAGCCATTCAGATCAAAAACACGTCTGTTAGAGTAACTACTGGAACAATCCGTGTAACATTTCATATAGTCATATATTATAAATGTAAAAAGGGGGCGTGTCATAATGACCTTTTTTTTATCACTTTGTTTGTTTGTTTAGAAGAAGAGAAATTCATATTTGAACCCTTTTGGCCATCGGGAGTTTTGATAAATAAATCCGTCTCACTCTGTTCGGTTTGTGTGTTTCTTTTGAAAAGTTTTTAAGCAATCATAAAGTTACAGAGTTGATGTTCGGGGACGTTGATTATATCACATATTTTGAAATATATATATATATATATTACAGTTGTATTGCTTTGAAGAATAAAATTAGTTGTACTTGAAAAGGTTTATTTCTGTCTTGACTCGTATCAGAATGATCTTTAAACCTGTTTCAGAGACACAACAAGCAAACAACTTAATATTTACTGTAAAAAATCCACATTCACTGATTTTACAAACCGTTTACCAAAAGTACCAAAAGGATTTATTTAAAAACACTATGTTCATGTATTGTTTCATGGATCAAATTTCATTCAACATTAAACTACTGAAGATATTTTTCAATAGCAGTTAAATTTTTTATTTTTAAAGCTGTGACCCGTGTGTGAGGGGATGTCGACGTTCCTCCTGTTAAAGATTCCAGGTGGATTAAATAAAGATGAAGTGCGGTGGAGTCTCCTGGAAATGAAATGGAATCGGATCCACGATGTCTTTCTGAAACCGTTAGTTTCCTCCTGTACGCGGGTGTTAATGACCCCCCTGTACCGGCCGCTCATTTCCCTTCTTCTGTTCCTGTTATTTGCTTAGAAAGAAAGTAAATAAGATGTCTAGAGAATAGTGATCAAAACTGTTTCCAGCCGCATAAAAAAGAGAAGTTTGAGATAAAAGAGTGAAAATGTCTGGGGGTTTTTTTTTGGATTTTCAAATGAAGAGATTTAAAAGATTACACACACACACACACACACACACACAGCCCACCCCCAACACAAAAAAAAACGGAATTTATTTCCAACTGTGTGTAAGTAGCTCCCTCACTGACTTTCTGTCAGTACGTCCTGGAAATCATCTGAGAACAAAAAACATTTAAATAAA